>JAODAL010008764.1:0-115357 GCA_025379985.1 Phyllomedusa bahiana | reverse complement strand
ATTTGCTGTTTGGGGAATTGATAGGAAAGTGCTGGAAAAGAGAGGAGTCTAAGATGTATTTGTGGTAAATTCTACAGGGACGAGTAGTGACCACTAGAAGAGGACACTGCATGCTATACCGAACAGAGAAAGAAATGGTAGAGAACAACAAGGGAAGGCATCATGGAGGTTTGGGGCAGAAGGAGAAGAGAACAACTCCCATCAGAGATGACGTCTCCTGTGAGTCCCTGATGTCAGGGGTCATTTTACTTCTGTGTTGAGTCAGTGCTGTATTCATGTGATGGTGACCTGACTACTGGTGATGTGATTGGTGGGGTTGTAGGTTATATTGGTGCTTATGTAGTGTCAGTGTGGGCTTGTCCCTGATTGTAAAGCAAGTGCACACCTGACTCTGTGATGAGGGGTTTCTCTGCACCAATGTTTCTTTCTTGCTTGTATGTAGGGAGCTCTCACACGGAGCGGTATTCTTGCATTTTTTATGCGAATTTGTGTGCAGAAATGTAAAGCAACAACTGCTCTGCCTTTCTGCACAAAATGCATAAAAAACGCACCAAAAACTCCCTGTGTGAAAGCAGCTTTATAGTGTAGTTTATTTTAGAAAGTGACGAGGTGCGAGAACAAGGGACATTTTGTAAGCAGATATTGTATGTGGGCTGGTGGGGGCTTAGTGCCAGGGCTGATTTTTATTCCCAGTCCGGCCCTGGTTGTATGTAGTATATGAATGGTATATACGGGATGTATACATTGTATGAGTGGTGTATATAGGATTATATGGCGTGTGAATGGTGTAAGCGAGATGTGTGTGGTGTGTGAAAGGTGCATGCGGGATGTATACAGCGAGTGAGTAGTGTATATGGGATGATAATAATAATAATAATAATCTTTATTTGTATAGCTCCAGCATATTCCGCAGCACTTTACATTGTAGAGGGAATAATTACAAACAAAAGACAGACATTACACAGTGAAAGCTACTTACAGGTGAGACACAAGGTGTGCGGGCCCTGCTCGCAAGAGCTTATAATCTATGAGGGTGTCTGGGGGAGACAAAGGGGAAGAAGTGCTGAATTTACAATGGTCCAGCCATGTTTTATAAATATGGGGTGGTTTACATAAAAATTGGGTGAACCTGCCACCATGACAGTACATCTACATACAGATAAGTGCCTGTGATTGTCCTAGTGTAGGGAGTGACAGAAATGTGTGTGATAGAAGGTGTGGGCTAGAAATTAGGGGTTTTGGTAGGCCTGCCTAAGAAGATGTATTTTCAGGGCACTCTTAAAACTGTGAAGGCTAGGATTGTGCCTGATGGTACGTGGTAGGATGTTCCAGAGAACGGGTGCAGCACGTGCAAAATCTTGAAGACGGGCATGGGATGTGTGTGGTGTGTGAATGGTGCATGCGGGATGTGTGTGGTGTGTGAATGGTGCATGTGGGATGTGTGTGGTGTGTGAATGGTGTTTGTGGGATGTGTGTGGTGTGTGAATGATGTTTGCAGGATGTGTATGTAATGTGAGTGGTGTATGCATGATGTATACCGTGTGATAGTGTGTAAGTAATGGCAATGTGATTAGCCTGTATGGCTGCACATCATAGCCAATGGGTGTTGCCTTACATCAGCAGCGGCACATTACATTTAACTATAGGTTCCCTGCATATTGGCACCTTCTTTGTAATTATCCATTTTATCCTCTGAGGAACCTTTCTGTAAGAAGGGGGAAAAGCGTCAGGACATCATTGGAATTTTTCCTCCATTGTTATGATACCTGGGACATTATACCATGGAGCCTTCCACAACTAAGTATTTTTGTCTCAGAGGTTAGTGTATTCTAGGGTCTCATAGTGGGGCCGCACCTATTGAGGAGATTACCCGGTTATCAGGCAGGGTGAGAAATAAATTTGTATATAGGAGAGGCGTATTTACAGCCCTATTTGGAGATTGGCCTAATCTCTTGGTGATTATGAAATTACAGTAAACCAAATTCTTATAAAATATTGGTTCTTATTGTTTCTAGTCTCCCCATTTATTCCCTTTGTTACAATGGGGTGTCATGGGGGCTGGCGCAGGTGCCCCGTGGCCGCCCCCCTGTCCGCAGGGGGTCCGGCGCGGGTGCCGCGGCTCCCCGCATCCATGCCCCCGCTGCCCAGTCCCTGGCGCCAGTTCGCTTACCAGGCCGCGCTCCTGTGAACGCCGCTCCCGCCTGTCCCGGCCGCGGTGCGCGTACCCGCTGCTTAGGGCGTGCGCGCGACGGCTGGTCTGGATTTAAAGGGCCAGAGCACCATTAATTGGTTATTGATGGCCGCTGGTCCTATAAATGGAATACGCCCCCAGCAGTCTCTGCCAGATTGTTGGTGTGCGTACCTTGTCTTTAGAGAGTGTTGGAGTCCGTTTTGATTACCCGTGTACCAGTCCGCTTTGCTTACGTTCCTGACCTTGCCTGTTTGCCGCCTGCCCTGACCGTCTGCCCGTCTCTGACCACGAACCTCTGCCGCCTGCCCAGACCTTCTGCCTGTTCCTGACTACGCCTCTGGATTACGACTTGGTACCACGCTGTACCCTGGCTGCCATCGCAAGCAAGTCACGTCAGGGGTAACGACCTGGTAGCCTCACGCCGCAGCAAGTCCATCCCGCTTTGCGGCGGGCTCTGGTGAAAACCGGGGGCTACTTAGACTCCACTCCCTGGCGTGGCTTAACTATCATCGCTTGCGGTGGTCCAGCGAATCCACCGAACCCTTACATGGGGTTTTTAGAATTTGATGAATTAATGGTGTTTTATTATATAATTAAAGGGCCGTTCACACAGCGTTTCTTGCTAATGTTTGAGGTATCCGGCAGGGTACTGTGAGCAAAGGTACCTTAATGTGGAATGCAATGTAGCCACTGTGGTCTCAGCTAGGTTAATTGAACATAGTCCTATGTGGACTACACATGCTCAATTTGCCGGTGGTATATGCTTTTCCATTGAGATTTAGTAGTGTAGTCTACCAGGCTTTTGAGCCCACATGGAAAGCATATACCACCGACAAATAGAGCAAATATAGTCTATGTTAGAACTCAGTTTGTACAAATAACCTCTATGGGGATGGGGCAACTATGTTGGAGTGCCTTTCCTCACAGTACCCCGATGGATACCTTGAACGTGAACATGTAAACGACCTCTTACAGAGATTGATGATTACTTCTACATATAGCTGAAGAGCGGGCGCCAAGAGTAACTTTCTCTGGTGGGCCCAAGGTACTCCAGTCCGACACTGCCTAAGGGTATGTTCAGATGCCATCTTTGCGGGATATAGCAGTGCATACTGTGTGTCTTAAAAGTGTCTTCTAAAATGTTCTGTGTTGGCTCCCATAGACTTCCACTTTCCCCGGCGCATAAGTGGCGGGAAGAAGTGACATGCCACTTCTCTCTCCTGGCACATAATATGCGTCAGGGAAAAGAGCAGGTAATCATAGAGATATGAATTAAAGTATTTGCAGGGCGTACTTCAGACATATTGGAGCACAGTTATGCGCCAAAATACGCTCCCCAAAGACGCTCTGTGAACATATCCTAACACTCAATGATGTGCATGGGGAAAAAGGGTTAGCAAGTCTGGTCCAACATCATAAAAGGGATACAGATGCAAAAATTCTTAATGCTGGTAATGATAGCAAGTTTTCAGAACACAATCTTTTGCATTTTGTTAAATAATGGATTGCATAGCCAGATCAGTCACAGTGCCCATGCTCTGTCCTACTCTTCAGAACTGAACCATAACACAATGATTGCAGAGGTGTGTGCTGGAGCTCTGAATCCAGGATGGCGTCTGCTCCCTATGCTGGCATTGATGCTTTGGTAACATGAAGAACTGGTCCATCTACTTCTGGACCATTTTTGTCCCTGCATGCTGTGTCTAAGCTTTCAATGGCAACAAAAAGTGATGTGGTGGGCCAGTTCAGCCTGACAGCTTTGAGTTTGACTCATATGTTGTAGATAAAGTATGCACCTACATAACACTCCTTAATGGCAGTGGTCTCCTATAGCGGAATAAAATGTTTTGCTACACTGCAAAAATTGTTCATGAATGGTTTAAGGAACATGACAAAAAGTTCAAGCTGTTGACTTTGTCTCTAAAGTAAATAGATATCAATCTGATTGAGAACCTGTGGGTTAAGTTGTAAAATCAAGTCCGATCCATGAAGGCCTCCCCTTGCTACTTTCAAGCCTTAAAGGAATATTGCCATTTCATTGATTGGCTTTAAATATGTTGACAAAGGTAAATAAAGACTATTACCAAATACATACAGTGGGGGAAATTAGTATCACATTGACGATTTTGCAAGTTTTCGCAGAGCCAGAATTAAAAAAAAAAAATCCAGAAAATCACATTGTATGATTTTTAAATAATGAATTTGCATACCATCCAGCAACAATTCTGGCTCTCACAGACCTGTTAGGTTTTCTTTAAGAAGCCCTGCTACTCTAGATTCAATACCTGTATTGATTGCACCGGTTTGAACTTGTTACCTATAAATGACACCTATCACACACTCAATTAATCACACTCCAACCTCTCCACCATGGCCAAGACCAAAGAGCTGTCTAAGGACACTAGGGACAAAATTGTAGAGCTGCACAAGGCTGAGACTGGCTACAGGACAATAGGCAAGCAACTTGGTGAGAAAGCAACAACTGTTGGCGCAATTATTAGAAAATGTAAGAAACACAAGATAACTGTAAATCTTCCTCAGTCTGGGGCTGCATGCAAGACCTTGCCTCGTGTGGTAAGGATGATTCTGAGAAACGTCAAGAATCATCCCAGAGCTACACAGGAGGACCTAGTAAATGACTGGATTAGAGCAGGGGCCACAGTCTGAAAGAGTGCTGCTGATAAGACTATGCCATCATGGATTAAAATCCTGAAAGGCACCCAAGTTCGTCCTGTTACACCAGTACATGTTCAGGCCTGTTTGAAGTTCACCAATAACTATCTGGATGATCCAGATGAGGTATGAGAGAAAGTCATGTGGTAAGATGAGACCAAAATAGAACTTTTTGGCATCAACTCTACTCGTCATGTTTGGAGGAAGAAGGATGAGTACAACCCCAGAACACAGTCCCAACTGTGCAGCATGGAGGTGTAAACATTATACTTTGGGGGGGCTTCTATGCAAAGGGAACAGGACAACTGCACCGTATTGAAAGAAAGATGTATGGGGCCATGTATTGCGAGATTTTGGCCAACAACCTCCTTTCCTCAATAAGAGCATAGATGGGTCATGGCTGCGTCTTCCAACAGGACAATGATCCGAAACACACAGCCAGGGCAACTAAGGAGTGGGTCTGTAAGAAGCATTTCAAGGTCCTGGAGTGGCCTAGCCAGTCTCCAGACATAAAGCCAATCAAAAATCTTTGGAGGTAGCTGAAACTCAATGTAGCAAAGTGACAGCCCCAAAACTTGAAAGATCTCTATGGAGCAGTTGGTCAAAATCCATGCTGCAGTCTGTGCAAACTTGGTCAAGAACTACAGGAAACGTCTGACTTCTATAATTGCAAACAAAGATTTCTGTACCAATATTAAGTTACATTTTTCTATTGTATCAAATACTTATTTCATGCAATAAAATGCAAATGAATTATTTAGAAATCATACAATGTGATTTTCTGGATCTTTTTCTAGATTTGACGTCTCACAGATGAACTGTACCTATGTTAGAAATTAGACCTCTTCATTCTTTGTAGGTGGGAAAACTTGCAAAATCGCCAGTGTATTACTTGAAAAACTTATTTTTCCCCACTGTAATTGTTCTGATTTTGCTTTAGTTCAGAGTTAGAAGCAGATCACATCTCCTGCTTTTGTGCACAAGCTTCACTAGTTACTGGCCATCTGTCTGTGCTCTGACAGGCTGTAGTGGTGGTTGTGATAGTAACATCACCTCCTGCTCTGTTCCTTATCTGCAATACATGAGCTTGTTTTATATTACTTACTGACAAGCTTTAACACTTTACAGCTGTGTAGCCTTCTAACTGCTGTTTATAAACCTCCACCAATCATGTTCCTCTAACAGGATTAACTAGGAGTAGAAAAGATGATATGTTAGCCACTGCTCTAGAACCACCCACAGTCTAACCAGAAAGTGAGAGTCCGAAGTTTCCTGTGGCTCTGTAAAACAGCCTGGTGAAAACACCTCTTTAAATCTGCTGATAACATCTTGGTGCTACATGCCATAGGACACCTTCAGAGGTCTTGTGATGTGTGAGCCACAACATTTCAGAACTGTTTTGGCAGCTTAAAAATTATCTAGGCAAGATAGGTAGAAAGGTAATTGTATTGCTATGCTTTAACCATATAAATACATGCTGTGCATATTGTAAGTCTCTGACTGGTAAGGTGGGGAATGGTGTATACGTTGCATCAAGAGTACTCACATATACGTGGTGAGGACGGATGCACGTCACCGAGAAACCTTATTTTGTGTCAGCTGCAGTAGTAGTTGGCACCTATTGATACTACTTTGTGGCTACAAGATAGTAGTGAGGGAAAACTTGGACAAGCTGGGGTTATTTTGTTTGTGGTTTTGTTTGGACACCTGTCGTTTATACTGCTTGAACCATAAAAGGCTGTCTGTGTCTCTATTGCCCTTGGACTTTGCTTGACCACCGAACTAACCCCCTGAAATACATATACATCGAAGCATAATGTACACATAAACACACATACTGTACATACTGTAAGGATACGTTCATCCGGGCAGCCTTCCGGCCGTTTAGTGCAACGACCGGTGAGGCTTAATAGGTCTGGCCTGGGACCACACCCTGGGGGAGGCGCTGCTCCTTAGCCAGGAGTGACAGCTCTGCAGCCTCTCCCAACAGAGGGTGTGTGTCTCAGACCAATCGGAGGGCTCGGACGCCGCACCAATCAGCTGCGGGGACGGCCTCCGGGCAGACCTTTTAAACCTCATTAGTTCCTCCAGGCTTTGCCTGTCAAAGGTGTTCCCCTTGCTGTTTCCTGCTATTCCTGTTTGTTGTTGTTCTCCTGGATTTCTGACCTCTGCCCGTTTCTTGACCTTGCTTGTTGCCTCCGATTTTGTACTGCGCTCCCCTGCCCTGTTTGGCCCGGCTCGTTTCTGACCATCCGCTTGGCTTACGTTTCTTGGCTTCTATGTTCTCGCACCATTACCGACCCGGACTGATTGACACGGAGTTTCCCTGACGGCCCTGCACTTAGCAGCACAGGGGCTGTCGTCCAGTTGGGGTCTGCCTCCTAGGGCAGCACGCCAAGTAGGCAGGGACAGTGGGCTGGGTGGCAGCCAGGGCCCACTGCACCTCCTCTGACGTGACACATACACACTCACAAACACATACAATATATTTCCACTCATAGATACAGAGAGGTGAAGCTATAAAGGGTTCATTGCTAAAAGTCTCCCTAAAGTCCTGTTGCTTAAGGGGGCCCAAAAACAAGAGATAAGTAGGAGGTCACCTTCCGTGTTGTGATTTCACCCAGAACCCTGAAATCACTGCTGGGAGGCACAGTCAGACGGGTGTATGTTAGAAAGTTGAACCCCATACTCATAGTTGCTTATGGAGCAACATTTAATTCATTTATAAACCAATGTATGTACTTCTTAACCACCATTTTGCTCGTCATCTGCTATACATTGAAAATACACACTAGGCTGCAGCATCTTGAAAGTTTATCCCTGTGTCTCAAGAGAGTTTAATTCTAAGCTTGGTTAAGAAAATGTGTGTTCATTTATTATCCTGTGTATTAAGGGACACACTCATTTACCCTGTGCTACACTAAATAGCTTCTAATTGTCTCAGCAATTGCTTGGAAAATGATGCTGGTTACATTGACATTTGGATAAAACATTCTTAGTAGCATAATAAGTAGCACAAATTAGGAATGGCCCTGGATTAAAAAAAAAAAAAGTCCCTGTTTCGAGAATTACAATTGTGACTAATATCTAGTGATTTGTCAAAGTTACCCAGAAATTCTAAATGAGCAGGTTAATGAATGAGAGTATATTAATCTCGCCTGGGAAGTTATATAGAGAGACAAATTTAATACAAGCCAGTGTCACTGTTAATTGTCTTCTATTAAATCGTCTATTTATTAAGGGTAGAAAATACATGCACCTTTTATCAAGTTCTGAAGGCTAATTGAACCTAAAATGTATATAAAGATTGAATGCCCTTTGTCATTAATGCTGATGTGATAGGTGGGGTAATGTCATCCTGTAAATCCATATTATAAATGAGAAAAGAAAACATCATCATTCGCTCGTGAAAATACTATGTGTAATATTATTGAAGAGGTTGACCATTTTTGGACAACACCTTAAGTTAGAAGACTCCTGAAGCTGATCACCAGGAGTCTTGTTGCCGGGACACTCCACGATCAAATGCAATCTGTCAGTAATCTGAACTGCAACCAGAGGCTAAAGTATTACATGGTGGCTACTGAAATCAACAGGCTGTGTATGTCGTGCTCAAATATGTCAAGTTCTCCAGAGAGACACTCTTTCTAGTCACCTCCAAGGTAATTGTTGAAAGTCCTGAACTTGACACTTTTTACTAGTAAAAACTTTTTCCAGGGTTACACATTGAGTTTCACTTAGTTGGGGGTGAGCCCTGTGTATGGATAAGTTAATGTATCTGGAATAAACATTAAAGGCAACATGTATTATTTTTGGCGCAGGTCATAGATTTAGTGCTTTCTAGCTACTAAGCCACAAGTCTGGCTCAGGTAAATCACTTTTAAAGTGGTTTACCTGTTCCACCAGCAATGCGCTTGGATTTGCCGATAAACAGTCATAAATGTGTAAATTCATACGGTTGTAGTATGACACATCTCCAGCACACCCCCCAATTTCAGGCGCAATGTGCCACAGGCGCTTTTTAATGTTCCTAATATTGGAGTGCGCCTGATTAAAAATACAGCATATATGGCTGTGACAGTTTTCGGGCTGAAGAGATGCCAGACTTCTGGCGCAGCCCCATAAATACATGTTGCCCTAAATAGTTTGTGGCATCATCTATTGTGCTTATCATAAAAAAAATTATGCCATCTATTAAAGGGATATTCTCATTGATGTTTTGATTTTGCTTTGTTTCAGGGTTAGAATAGTTCTTATTTCTTGCTTGTTTGCACAAGTTTCTCTAGTTACTGACCACCTCTATCTGCTCTAGCAGACCTGGACACACTGGTGATGCCCCTCCCTGCTGTGTCTTATCAGCAGCACAGGAGCTTGTTTATTTTTTGTTACTGATAAACTTTAACCCTTTAGATCTCTGTGGGCTTCTGCCCTGCTCTCTATCACCAATGTCCCTCCAACAGGCTCAACTAGGAATATCAGAGCTGATGTGTCAATAACTACTGTAGATCTGTCTACAGCCTGGATAGAAAGTGGGAGCCTGAAGATGGTTGTGAAGAGCAGGAGCTGTGAAACAGCATGATGAGACAACCCCTTAAAGCATATGTAATATGTGAATTTTTGGTAAAATCCTTTTAGACCAAATAATCAATTTGACCTATTTTTGGTGACAATGCTTATATTTTTTCATTTCCTTCTTCCAAAACTAATAACTTTTAACATTTGAGACTATTTTTTTTTTTTTGGACAAGGTCACTTTTTAATGAGAACATTTAATATACCATAAAATGTATTCAGAACTGGAGGGAAATCCTTTGTGGGATGGTATAAATATCATGTTAACTTCATTCCTCAGATCTGCAGGAGTCCACCAATGAAAAAAAAAATTCGCAATACTTTTAATTAGGTTTTACTATTTGTAAAAAAAAAAACAAAAAAAACAACTTTTTTTTTAAATTTGCAATGCATCGCCATTTTCTAAAACCAATAACTTTTTTGTTTCTCCATCTATAAATTTGAGGGCTAATTTTTCGCTCAATATGATTTCACAAATGTATAAAGTTTGTATTATGTTTTACAACTTTTTAATTTGCTTAGTGTCATCGTTTTCGAAAACAAGTAACTTTTTCTTTTCAGTTGACAAATGCAAGAGCTCATTTTTTTGCAGGGTGAGCTGTGACTTTCATTGGTACAGTTTTGGGATATATAAAGAGATGGGCGAATTTTAAAAAATTCGTTTTGGGTCATTTGCCGAATTTTTCCGACAAAAAAAAATTGGGCCCAAATTATTCGCACGAAGCTTTAAAAAAAGAGCTATTTCCAGGCTCACAGAGCCTGAGGGTTTGGTAAAATGTTATCCTGCTTAAATATGAAGGGGGACTTGGTTTTTCTTCATCAATGTTGTGTTTTTTTGACACGCAATGACTGCCGCCGCTCTTAAATCCTTCATTAAAAAAATTCCCCTGGCACTTAAGAGGGAAAAACTGACCAAAAAACTGAAGGGGAATGTAGCCGGGGAAAAAGTCATGCAGCGACCTGGAAAAAAAAAGTGAGGGTCAGGTGGCAACATCAGTGCAGAGTGTGGAGGGGACGGCGGCACCACACAAGAGGTCAGGGAGTGGCCAAAAAGCATTTGGGGGTGGCAAAAAAAGGGGGAAAGCCACAGAAGGACAAAGACTTGAAGCGGAGGTCACGACAGCACGCATGAGATCGGCCCGTGCACAATGAATTCTGGAGGCGGGAAAACTATTAGGCCACAGAGTGGCACAATACACAGTTTTTGGGGGGTCACGGGGGGCACAGAGAGATCAACAGTGGCAAAAAACATAGGAGGCGGCAAAAAAAAGTATTTTGGGCCCAGAGTGGCACAAACCCAAAAGAGGGAGGGCCCGGGGGCAGCAGTATGAATAAAACAGTGGGACAATGACATATGGGGGCGGCAAAACAGTATTGGCACAGGTGGCACAATCAAATGTGGAGGGCACAACACAGCATGAGGTCAGAGGTGGCAAAAATACATTCTGGGGGTGGCAAAACAGGGGGAACCACAGGTGGCCCAAAGCTGAGAGCGGGAGGTCCGGCGCAGCTGGCAGGCGGGCACAATGCACAGTGTGGAGGACATGGCAGCACCACAGCAGCAGATGAGGTCAACAGTGGCCAAGACACGTGTGGATCTCACGGAACACAACAGCAGCAGCATGATCATGGTGGACAAAGACAGAGTGTTTTAGGGGGTGGGAAAAACCCTCCCCCGGTAAAATGGGGTAGGCAGTGGAAAAACGCAGAGATGTTGGCATCAGGCGGGTGGGGAAGGGGGTGAGGCAGGTATTTGAACCCAGACGACCTTAAAGGGATTGGTGTGTGGAAAATCCTGGCCGATCCACGCCCGTTCTCTTGACAAAGGTCAGCGTTCCACATTTCCCTATATGGGATGGCACCCATACTATTGATCCTTGGCTAACGAAAATAAAGAAAAAAACATGATTTTGGGGAAATTAATATTTTTTTTTCGTTAGCCACATATTAGGATTCCTTTTATTACACATCGTGACAACTTGTGTAGTGTTATAATGTGATTTCGGCATATACATTTGATTTCAGATTGCATTACAAAACCCATAGGAGCGTCGCTCGCTCTCCATTGGTCCAATTTACGGCGGCTCTTTGAAATTAGCCAATCACAGAGCGCGCCCCAGAATTTCTTTTCCGCATATGAACTCTACGAGAAAGTAGCTCGCGCTCTGATTGGCTAAGCTGGGACAAAGCCCCGCTGCTTCAACAATCAGCTCGTTTCTGCCTTTTTACTGTATTTTGAACTGTCCGCCTTTGAATATGATTGGTCCATTTTTCTCGATAGGCTAGAATGGGCTTTGTCGTTCCTATTATGATTGGTCAATTCTCCTCCATAGGATAGAATGGGGACATTGTCGCTCCTATTTTGATTGGCTGGTTTATGCCGACCAATGAGAATAGCTTAAACAATTGAATTATTTGTATTTCCCGGCAATTCTCTCTATGGCAATTCCCTATGTAGCGCCGGTCTCGGCGACAAACGCGTTGTTGGGTTTTTAACTGCTTTATTTTTATACAATTGTTCTGCTCTTTATCGATAATGTTTTACACTTTATAAAAAGATTTTTATAATGTTTACTTCATGCCGCGCGGCGCTGTGCGCCGAGATTTCAGTGCGCTCATCTCCATAGACTATAAGGGGAGAAGTAGCTCGCCTTTTGATTGGTTTGAGCTGGGCGAGCCCCCGCTAGCTCAGCCAATCAGCTCTTGCAGCCTTTTTACTGTATTTTGAACTGTCCCGCCGTGGATTTCTGATTGGCCCAAACTCCTCATGGGCTAGAATGGGGCTTTGTCGCTCCTATTCTGATTGGTCTAAACTTCTCCATAGGCTAGAATGGGACTTTGTCGTCCTATTCTGATTGGCCGAGCTAGGCGAGCCCGCTAGCTCACCCAAATTTCACTTTTTGCAGCCTTTTTACTGTATTTTGAACTGTCCCGCCGTGGATTCTGATTGGTCCAAACTCCTCCATAGGCTAGAATGGGGCTTGTCGCTCCTATTCTGATTGGTCTAAACTTCTCCATAGGCTAGAATGGGACTTTGTCGCTCCTATTCTGTTTGGGCCGGTTTATGCCGCCAAATGAGAATAGTTTCAGGATTTGAATTACTGTATTTCCTGGCAATTTCCAATATCATATTTCTTGATATTGTGCCGTTCTCGAGTTTGGGAAAGTGATTTTATTGTTTAAGAAGTGTATTTGGTCCATTCAGCTCTTTTCTGACACTGTTTTCCGCCTTTATAAAGGCGATTTTTCGAGCCGCTTCCTCGCATGTTCCGATCCTGCTTCACTTCGCCTCGGACGGAGGATTTAGACCCAAAAAATGTAGAACGCCTTTATAAAGGCGATTTTTGCTTCATACTCCGCACCGACAACTGGAATGATTTTCGCCGCTCCAGGCTGTCTCGCATCGGAACAGATTCTCGGCGCAGTCCCGCACGGCGCCTAAGTTCCCCCACTGCACCCCACACACTGGCGAGGCGCGGCGGACTTTTACCCGCATGTATGAGTGCACTTCCTCGGACGGTGAAGCATAGGCGCAGCGCCGCACAGCGCCCATGTCCCCGCACTTCGCCTCATACGCTAGCGAGGCGCGGCAGACTTTACATGATATGTATGAGCGCCGCCCGGGCCGCGACATAAATCAGGCGCAGATTCCGCCGGAAAAAATGGCGGAAAACGGCGCCTCGACCCGGGGGGATTCATACATGTGGCCCTGTGTGTTTTACTAAATGTAAAAAACACAAACAGGCTTTTAAATTTAACCTTCGGATATGAAATTAGGCTACAGGGAAAAAATTTATTTATTTTGGCGTTGAAAAAGACGGTTTATTTTGTCCACACCAGCAAAACAACGCTTAATTAACCCCTGGATGTAAATTGCGCCAAAGAATTGAGCCGCACAAAATAGTAGCTTTGTAGCGTGTTACAATTGCGTGTTTTCTAGCCACACAACAAGAGATACAGTTGTAATTAACCTTTGCTTGTGAATTAGGCTACAGGAAAAATTTTATATTTTGGCGTTGAAAAAGACGGTTTCCCTTGGGGGCAGCACAACCAGCAAAAACAACGCTTAATTAACCCCTGGATGTAAATTGCGCATAGAATTGAGCAGACCAAAAATGAAGTGGTATTTGTATTGTAAAAATGCTGTTTCTTTAAATGAATACATCAGGAACTGGCTTAGATCCCACTTGGATATTGAAGTATAACGCAGCTGCAGTGGACGCACACTGGATTTCAGATCCAATACCCCAAAAAATTAGAAATAGAACATTAAGAGAACAGTCTCTGAGACAAGCGAGACACCCCACAAAAAAACGCTATATAAAAATCAATTCTTCATAAGAGCTATCAGCCGCGGCGCACCTTCCTGATGAGCACAGTGAGAGCGGTATGAGCTCCCAGCGTCGCGCCCGGACTTATATAGTGCGGTGACGTCACAGAATCCCGCCGGTCCCCTGATTGGCTTCATCCTGCACATGTCATGCAGGCTATGCCCTTTTCCTCCCAGAGTGCTTTGCCCCATGTAGCGCCATGTGCTTGCAGCCATTTTATCAATCAAAAAGCACACTTTTGTTCACCCGAAGTACCCCAAAGTTCGACTTCGTTCCGAACCAAAGTTTTCCTGAAATTCTAAACGAATTCCACTTCGTTAGAATCAATTCGCCCATCTCTAGATATATATAACTTTCTGATCACATTTTTTATTCCAACTTTTGGGAAGGCAATGAGACTAAAACTTGCTATTTAGACACTGGGTACTTTTTAAATGTATTTTTACATGCTAAATGCTTTTTTTTTTAAATGTTTGTTCAACTTTTTTGTTTTTTTTTTACATTTTTTTCTCACAGTTCCTGACCTCGCACTAACCAATATTGGGACATGCATGTACTGTATGTCACATCTCAAGTGCAGGGTTAGGGTTAATATACATTAAAAATGTGAAAATAATAATAATAATATTTATAATAATAATATCTTACTTCCATGCTAAGGTATAATATATTGCAGGTACAGGCTCATGGCTGCACTGAAGCTGTCCTATTGGGACACTGCCTATTTCCTGTTAACACTATCCATGAGGATGGGAAAGTGTTATCTCAACTTTTTCTCTGCAAAACACTTTATATATGACCGTAAAATGTAGGGGACCATATGGCCTAGAAGTGCTCAAATATCATCTTAATATGCTGACATTTCAGTAGAACTTATTTCTAAGACAACACAAAGGGAATCATGTAGATTCTTCATCAATGGTAAGGAATTTTAAAGGCTTACCTAGGCAACATACAGTTTCCCATGGAATATTAGACTACAACTCCCAGCATGTTTTCCCATCTTCAATGTGCTTCACTACAAGACATGCTGTGTAGTTTCTATAGACATTAGGTTTACACTACTTTGTTTTGCCAATATATCCCGACTAAACATGTGGTTTCCATAGTGACTTTACTTTTCCCCTTCCAAATTTGCAGCTAACTTTATTTGGAGGTTCTTGTGAATGACTTTTTTAGCACTTTATTGCTTTAGAAATTTAAAATTGGTGATTCACATTGTATTCTACCTCATACAGCTATGTACTTTATAAAGTCCCCTAGGATAAAATGCAGTATGTAATAATAGCCCAATGTTTAAATATATCATATTTTTATCAGTGCAGGAGATTACATAGTTGTACAAAGAAAACACACAAAAAATCCAAATACAATAAATAGATGTACTGTACCTAAACTTTGGGTGAATTGTAAAAATAAGCTGTCATTTGTATATGTGAAAAATTACATAACTTGTATCCTGTATTTTTTAAGCAGTCCTTTCCTTTCTTATGCTCCTTTCTAATTAGGTTTCACAAAACTCAGTTCTATAGTGGGTTTAGACAGTTATAATTTCTTCAATTTGCAGCCCAAAAAGAGAAGAGAGCTCTTGCTCCCTTATTTCTTTTAGGCTAGGTCTATGCGACATTGGACAAAAACTCATTAAAAACCAAATCCTAAAAACGTTCATGAAACTGAGTTTTTTGTCCATTGCCTATCAAAAACTGCTGAAAGACCTTTTTTGTCGCCTTTTGCTTTTTTTGGCACTTTTTTTTGCAAAAATGGAAAGCATTATAATTGCTATGAATTTCTGCAAAGAAAAAGGGCCAAACAATGTCCGGAGATTTACATGGACTTCAATAGTGAATTTTCTGCCCTCCTCTGTCGCTTTTTGCTACGTTTCAAAAAACGACCAGCAGCAAAAATAAGCAGAAAAAAACGAGCAGAGCAGAAAATTTACTATTGGAGTCTATGTAAAGCGGCGGACATTTTTTGACGCATTTTTTGGTGTGTTTCAGGTGCGTTTTTTGCAGAAATCCACAGCAATTATAATGCTTTGCATTTCTCCAAAAAAGTACCAAAAAAGGCAAAGCGGACAAAAAAGGTCGCTTTATCAGCACCTTTGTCAGGCAGTGGACAAAAACTCAGTTTTATGAACGTTTTTAGGATTTGGTTTTCAATGAGTTTTTGTCCAATGCCATGTAGACCTATCCTTCTCTGAAGTATACAGGCCATATGGAATGCTGAGCTAGTGACTTACATGAATACGGTGTGGGGCATGCTTCCACTTTTCTCTGCTGGATAGGATGGCCAAACAGCTATCAAGTCTAATTATGCCTCTTCTCTTGATTCTCTTACATCAATCACTACAACAATGAAGTCAGAAAATGATAGACCTAGTCTTGGTGGCCCTTCCCAGTTGAGGCCCCATTCTATAAAAACTAAAGTATCTTATGAACTTATGTTAAGCTTAATTAGACTATTCAGGCCCACCTACTCCTTGTCCATTGTGACTTATTATAAGGTATAAATAATTGCTTTAATGCCGTGTAAACTCATAACCTATGTCGCCCATAAGAATCCTATGAATTCTGATAAATAAACTATCATTTCACATTGTTTCACATTGTTTTACCTCTCCTACCTCTGTAGAATAGTCACTATGATAAAAAATATTCTATTTGACCAGGAACAAAATTCCTCTTCCTATGTAAATATAAATTGTTAATCTCTTAGCTACCTACCAGCGTCTATTTACTTCTGGTCACTTTTGGTCACCTTGAAAATTGGCATAGCCACATTTTCTCGCCACAGATGGCCTATTTGAATGCTAAATGTGAGTATTAATGACTGCTTATTGTATCCAGGGCTGATTTCTTAGACAATCACCTTGCCATTCACATGGGTTTTACAGCACTTTAGGATGAGTATTAGCATACAGTTCACCTACTGCTAGCTGTTTTATCCCATCTTTTTTAGATGTTTTTAAATAAAAAATAGTCAAAACCGTGACTTGTACTTAACGCTATGTATATTTCCCTTGGGATATAAAACAGTCATAGCCAAGTGTTTTTTTTTTAGGTCAAACGATCTGTAAGTATATTTATATCCAATAAACAAAGTTATATTTATATGCTATTTCTAATAGTATCTTGAATAGTACTGTGTTTTAGTACCAGAAAACTGTATTTCTTTTAAAAAATGGTTCTTAAAACTGCTGAAATTACATTCCCTGTAGGTCTGGGAGCTTTGAATAATAAAATCTAGACCATTATGCACTATGGTCTCTGCAAATATAAATTCTTCTTAATGTCATAATATCTTTGAAACACAGCAGAAAAGAAATTTGATCTCCAGTTCATGTGTGAAATTTTGTTCTGCATACAGATGAGAGCCCAGCAGATCATAACTATTGATCACTTACATATATTTAACTGTGAGAAAACCTTGGCAGCATAAATGATCAGATATAAACCTTGTAATGTGAAGCTGGTCCATTAAAGAAGCAAAAGTTTTATTCTGGGGATATTTACATATCTATTAATCCATGTTATTCTGGAGCAAGGATGCCACGGTCTGTTCGAAAGAACATTTCTCTTTAAGAATGCCACCGTCTCATTAACAAGTTTGTCGTATACAGTTAGAAGGTGGGACTTGGTAGAAGTTTAACGCCGGCGCATATTTATTTGCGTTCGTTTTTACCTTCCTGCATTTCCAGAGACATAACTTTTTTATTTTTCCACCTACATACACATATCGGGGCTTTTATTTTGCAGAACAAGATATACTTTCTAATGGTGTCATTCACCATACTATAGAATATACTGGGAAACTTCAAAAAAAATTCTAAGTGGGGCATAATGTGAAAGAAAACATACTTGCGACTTGTTTGCAGGAGTTTTGTTTTTACAGTGTTTAATATTAGGTATAAATGATGTATTACCTGTATTCTTTAGGTTGTTAAGAATCCGGCAATACCAAACATGTAGGGTTTTCTTTATGTTTTTGTACCCTAAATAAAATCCAAATGTTTTCTATATTTAAAATTTTACCTTGGTGCCATTTTCTGCCACCAATAACTTTTTTGTACTTCTTCTTATGGACTTGAGTGAGGGTGCATTTTTTTGCATACTTAAGTGTACTTTTTACATGTACCAGTGTGGAATACATGTGACTTTTTTTGATCAGTTTTATTCCATTTGTTTGTCGATGTGAAATGACCACAAAAAGTAAAATTTTACCATTTTCAATTTTTTTTCTTCTATGGTGACAAACGGGGTGATTTTAACTTTTTAAATTTTATTTTTTTTGATAGTTTATTTTTTATTTTTTACTTTAACTTTCAGTCCCCCTAGGGTCATTAATACAGCCTATTGCATTGTAATACAATGCAATAGGGTGAACAAATATGGCGGTTTTACTACTTCCTGTCTGGGGCAGGAAGTAATAAAACTGGAAGCATGGTGGCTATGGAAGCCTATACAAGGCTTTCAGCTGCTTTGTGAACCAGTCGGGACTCCGCAATCTCGTTGCGAGAGTCCTGAACGAAGTGAGAAACGGTGCGCAGCATCATTTCTCATTCATGTAGACACTGTGAACGTGTTCGCTGTGGCATCTAAGGGGCTAAAAATAATGAAATGGAATCGGTTCCATTCCGTGCTGTTACCGAGGGGTGTCAGCTGCAATTCAGTTACATAGCCCTTTACCGTCATCAGGATGTACCAGTATGTCCAGAAGCAATAATTGGTTAAAAGCAAAGGTGTAACTTTACGGGAGTATGGAGGGGACTGGTCCCCCCACTTTTTTCTGGGTGGGGGACGGTCCCTCCACTTTTTAGCCATTTCAATAAAAAATAAATCATATGTAAGCATGAGAATACGGTAAGTGGGGAGAGCAGAGCACAGAGGAGGAAGAAGTTAACCTTTTACCTTCAATATTTCTGTGCATCTTGGGGGGACAGAGTAGGCAGAAGCCTCAAGTGCCTCAAATGCAGAGTGAGAGCCTCACTGATTGGAAGAGCAGGAGTCAGTAGGGGCTGCTTCACCACTCAGAATTTTAGAAGTATGGACTGGCCAGCGCGTACTTCTAAAACACCCTGCATATAGCAGAGAACACAGTATGTCCCGCTATATGCCTTGTGAACATACCTTAAGGGTACATTCATGCATAGGATATGAATGCTGGTTCTGCAGTGAATTCAGTGCTGAATACGCCTCAGAATCGGCATCCAATCCGGCAGGAAACTGATTTACATTAAACCCTATGTAAAATCTTAGATAACACTGATTTTACTCGAGTATTTTTGGCACGTACTGTCAGCACCTACACAGAATTCTTCGAGGTGTTTTATGCACTAACAGCACTAATAGATAGGAGGCAGAAATCTGCCTCGGGCAGTCTGGGTCGTTTGCTTGTCGCAATTTGCAAGCGCCAAATTTCCAAGGAGCAAACGACACTGTCAGTGCTGAATGTTACAAGTGGCCCCACAGCCTGCAGGATGGGCTGCAGGCACACCCGGGTCCCTGCTGATCCCCCAGCTTCTGGGACGAGTGGCGCCGCGGTCCAGGTGTCGGGCCGCGAGCGCACTCGTCCCTCTGTGCAGAGAGACTTACCAGACCGGGCTCCTGCTTCCCTACGCTTCCTCTGCCAGCCGGTGTGCGCATACCCACTCCTAAGGGCACACGCGCACACCAGCTCTCTCAAATTTAAAGGGACAGCGCGCCGGCAATTGGCTCATTGCCGGTCGCTGACCCTATATAAGGTTTACATCGCCAGCATGTCCCCACTGAATCTTCAAAGCTGTTTCCTGTGCATCTACGTCTTCTCCGTTTTTCTGACCCTCGCTACGTTTCTCGACCACGAATCTACGCCGCCTGCCCTTACCTGCTGCCTAACCTTGACTATGAGTTCGTCTTACGATTTGGTACCTTGGTGCACTTCGGCTGCCTCCGCAAGCTAGTCGCGTCAGTAGTAGCGACCTGGTAGGACTCCCGCCGCAGCAAGCCCATCCTGCCTTGCGGCGGCTCTGGTGAATACCGGGACCTACTTAGATGCCGCTCCCTGGCGTGGCTGTTGCCACCACTTACGATGGTCCAGAGGATCCACCACCTGCATCGTTACACTGAAAAAACGTCATATGAACCCACCCCAAGTGTGTAATGTGTCTGTGTTCAATATGTGTATATATACACACACAATTCCTTGGGTACCTTGTCTAATGTAGTCTGTGGGCTACAGTGTGTAATGTAATAATCTCTGGGGTGTGGTCAGGGCCACCAACAGAAATTTCTGGGCCCCATACAGCTTAAGCGTCTGGGCCCCCCTACAAGCCCCGCCCCCAGTAAAAAAAAATGCTGAATGCTCAACTGCTGAATAATACCATCAAACGGTCACTGAATATAATTCATTACAATAAGACCAATATTACTGCCAAACAGTGACCATATAGTGGTATATACAATGCAGATACATTTAGTGACTTACAGTTGATGTCTTGTCTGATGAGTCATTCACGTTCCCTTTTCTTCTCCATCCGGTCCAGACCTCCATGATGACTTATGAACACAACTCACCCCTGCAAATTCACAACACAAACAACTGAGACTCCTCACTTTTTTTTATCATCTTCCTACCTGTGTCCACCCCCCTGTGTACAAACTCCCCATCCATAGTGCCAAAAAATGGTAATAATGACCCCCTTTATGCCCTTATAATTAGGTGTATAGCCCCCCCCCCATACGGGTAGCTAACCGAGTAGTGGGAAGACAGGTAAGTGGGTATGTAGCCGGGTAGCCAGGTGGGTAGTAGGTGGCCGGGTAGCCAGGTAGGTAGTAGCTAGGGAGGGAGGTAGCCAGATAGGTTGTGGCTAGGGAGGTAGGTAGCTAGGCAGCTATGGAGGTAGGTAGCCAGGTAGGTTGTAGCTAGGGAGGTAGCTAGCCGGGCAGATCGCTAGGGAGGTAGGTAGCCAGGTAGGTGGTAGCTAGGGAGGTAGGTAGCCAGGTAGGTGGTAGCTAGGGAGGTAGGTAGCTGGGCAACCAGGGAGGTAGGTGTGGCTCCCTCATCCCCCCAGCCTTGTGTGTGGGGGCTCCCCTCAACCCCCCAGCTTTGTGTGTGGTGGCCCCTTCGTCCCCCCAGTTTTGTGTGTGGGGGCCCCTTCATCCCCCCCCAAGATTGTGTGTGGGGGCTCCCTCGTCCCCCCCAGATTGTGTGTGGGGGCCCCCTCGTCCCCCTAGCCTTACATGTGTGTATGTGAGGAGAGGATGGAGCGTCGACACAGAAGGCTGGGAGGAAAAGGGGCCCCCACACAGAAGGCTGGGGGGACGAGTGGGTCCCCACACAGAAGGCTCTCTCTGTCCACCCCGCTGTATACTGGCCAGTGGGGACAGAGGGTGGGGCTTTACTAATTGGATTAATCATCCTGGCCTCAGTCAGAGAGAGGAGGGCCCCGGCTCAGCACAGGGGAAGTAAATGAAAAGAGTCTATGTGAATGCAGCTGTGACTGGGAGCACTGGCCCCCTCTCTGCAGCGCCGGCCAGGCCCCTTCTTAAATGTTGCGCTCGGCGTATGAAATATGGTATGAAATAAAGGGGACTGCTTGCAGCGGGGCCCCTTATTTTGCCGGGCCCCGTACAGGAGTAATGGCTGTACCCCCTGTACGGCGGCCCTGGGTATGGTATAATATAGTCTCTGTTGTACAGTGTGTAATGTAGTCTCTGGGGTATGGTGAATAATGCAGTAATATCTGGGGTACAGTGTGTAAACTAATCTCGGGTACAGTGGGTAATGTAGTAATCTCTAGGGTACAGTGAATAGTGTAATATCTGGCGTATGGTGTGTAATGTAATCTCTAGGGTACAGTGAGTAACGTAGTCTCTGGGATTCGGTGTGTAATTGTCATGGGGGCTGGCGCGGGTGCCACGGTGCCCCGTGGCCACGGCTCCCCACGTCCATGCCCCCGCTGCCCAGTCACTGGCGCCAGTTCTCTTACCTGCCCGCACTCCTGTGAACGCCGCTCCTGCCTGTCCCGGCCGCCGTGCGCGTACCCGCTGCTTAGGGCGCGCGCACGACGGCTGGTCTGGATTTAAAGGGCCAGCGCGCCATTAATTAGTTATTGACGGCCGCTGGTCCTATATATGGAATACGCCCCCAGCAGTCTCTGCCAGATTGTTGGTGTGCGTACCTTGTCTTTAGAGAGTGTTGGAAAGTCCTGTCTGATTTACCGTGTACCAGTCCGTTCCGCTACATTTCCTGACCTTGCCTGTTTGCCGCCTGCCCTGACCGTCTGCCCGTCTCTGACCACGAACCTCTGCCGCCTGCCCTGACCTTCTGCCTGTCCCTGACTACGCCTCTGGATTATGATTTTGTACCACGCCGTACCCCGGCCGCCATCGCAAGCAAGTCACGTGAGGGGTAGCGACCTGGTAGCCTCATGCCGCAGCAAGTCCATCCCACTTTGCAAAGGGCTCTGGTAAAACCGGGGGCTACTTAGACTCTGCTCCCTGGCGTAGCTTAACTATCATCGCTTGCGGTGGTCCAGCGAATCAACCGAACCATTACAGTACAATCTGGCCATGGATTCCGCCAGGGTACCTCTGCCCGTACTCGGGACGTTACGACGGACGTCGCTCAGAGACGCCAGCGGTACGTCGCCAGATTGAGCCTTTGATGCAGAACCTTGCGGATCATCTACCTCGCTACGGCTTGCTTCCGCCTCTCCTGCTCAAGTTGTTCTGCAGCATGGCGGAACCTTCTAGCAACTGCCGCTCCCCTCTCGCTATGATGGGGACCCCAACGATGTGCAGTGGCTCTTCATCAGTCATTGCTACATACATATGGAGATGTTGGGATATCAATTTCCTACTGAGCGGGCTCAGGTCGGCCTTCCATAACTAGCATCCTACCATGGGCGAAAGCTCTGGAATGGGCCACTCGCTTTCGGGACGAGGAAGAGCCACTGATGATAATGCTGCAAGCCTTCCTCCAGGGTTCCGCCACGGTCTTCGAGGAACCTGGCCCGCACCTCCTCGCGACGCAGGCTCTGCTTAGTCTCCGCAGGGCGGAATCCAACTTGTGGGTCTCTACTCCGTGCAGTCAGCACCCTAAGCCTTGAACATGGACTGGAAACACAAAGCGGCGCCGGTGGCAACCTTTCTGGCAAGGTCCCATCGGGGCGCATTAAGTATTGAGCTCGCGCGGCTGGATCTGCCATCCGCTCTGGACGAACTGATTCGGTTGGCACCTGAATCGACATACGCTTTGCCGAGAGACAAACAGGCTCCGCCTCAAACTGCGAGGTCACCCGTCCCACGCCGGACTACCTCGTCTAGCTCATGTTTTTTCAACGACCTCACTTCTTCCGCTAACAGTTACTGAGGATGAAACATGCAGGTCTGAAAGGGCTCACTTGACCATCAGGAGGATAGCAAACTGCGTTAGTCTGAGGCAGCTATGTTTTCTATTGTGGCGGCTCTGGCCACTTCATTGGGAGACTGTCCGCGCCTGCGCCCGGGAACGCCGACACTAGGGCTCGCAGGAGAGGCATTCTTCCTAGTTGTTGTCAGTGCGGACTACTCCCCGTCTGATCGTTTCTGTACTCTGGTGGGAATTTCCCCGGACAGCACCTTTCAAGGCCACCGGCCTTCTTGACTCGGGTCCGCTGGTAAATTTTATCAGCCAGTCGCTGCGTCATCCAAGTTTTCCGTCTTCCCGGTGACCCTTCTGCAGACCAAACCATTTTCGTCTCCTCTGTCAGTGGGAATGGCCTCAAGGATGCAGATAGTCGCTCTACACAAGGAAACTCTGAAAACTCCTCGTTCTGCCTTGCTCCTCTTCAGAAATCCTCACTGGGTATTCCTTGGTTACAGGAGCAGGCTCCGACCATAGACTGGAACATGACGAGATTGTCACGTTTGGGTCCGGCGTGCCATTCACGATGCTTAAAGGTCCTCCGTCCTGTTCTACGGCCTTCCTCTGCAAAGTCTACGAAGCCCCTGCCGGGTCTGCCCACTCATACCAGGATCTAGCCGACGTCTTTTCCGAAAGGGACAGCCGAAACTCTTCACTCCGCACCGGCCCTTCGACCTGTCCTATTGACCTGCAACCGGGGGTGCTACGCCTACCCGAGGCAGAGTAACCCAACTTTATGTCCAGGGAGGAAAACCAAGGCGGATATGATGGAAGTTCCATTCAGGAGAATCTCCGTAAGGGCTTTTTACGCCATGTCCTTACCTCGCCTGCGAGGGACGGATTCTTCTTTGTTGAAAAGAAAGATGGAACTCTCGGCCCATGTCTCGATTATCGTGGACTAAAAATAAAATCACCATAAAAAAATTCGATACCCCTGCCTTTGATCTCGGAAATGTTTGATCGCCTACGTGGCACAGAATTTTTTTTTCCAGATTGGTCTCACGCGGTGCTTACAACATGATTAGTATCCGGGAAGGCGATTTGAATGGAAGAGGCCTTTTAATACCCGTGACACGGCCACTTCGAATATCTCGTCATGCCATTCGGCTCTGCAACGCTCTGCTGTGTTCCAAACTTATCAACAAGGATCTTCAGTGACCTGCTCTATGTCTGAGTCATAGTCTATCCTGGAACGACATATTAATCTTCTCTCCTGATCTAGGGTCTCACCGCCACCAGTCCGCCAGGTGATAGATGTCATCAGTACCCACCAGCTTCTATGCCAAACATGGAGAAATGCCCTGTTTGAACGCACCTCCTTGCCCTTCTTACGGGTACACTCGTTTCGGATCAAGGTCTCCAGATGGACCCCTCCAAGCTTTCTTTTTTGCAGACTGCAGTGCCCCGACGGTGGGTCTCCGCTCCATTCAGTGCTTTTTTGGGTTCGCTAACTTTTACAGGCCAGTTTATCCCGCAATTTCTCCACACTGGTGGCCCACTGGTAGCCCCTCACCAAGAAGAATGCTTATCCCCAAAGTCCTGGCCTTCCCGAGGCCCAAGAAGCCTTTAAGGTCTTAAAGACAGCATTTCGCTTTAAACGGGGGATGTATCGCTTCCTTTACTTCGGCTGATTCACACTCTCTCTTAGACTTCTCCAGCTCTCGTGAATGCAAGGGGCGTTTATTCCACCTCCCAGCTGGATTACATCATCAACCCTTCACTGCTGGCCTGAGACTCCCCCCCCCTCCCTCTGAGTCCACATATCACTGTGTCTTCCGTATCAGTCTTATTTTATGAGCTGTTATATCATACCACAGGCTGACATTCAATCTAATCTGAGCCTGATCTCTCACAGCTGGAGATGTATTACAGCTTTCTATGAAAAAAAAAACGGGGCCCACAAGCAGATCGGCGTGTATGCAGGAGAGAGAGTAGGCACTGGGTCAAAATGTAAAGGTATTCTCATTGTACAATCTGCTGCAGTCTGTTTCTGCTAGGTGTGGAGACAGAAAATGCTACGGTCCTAACTCTGAGTCAGGACAACACAGCTCCTTGAATGGACCCAGGGGCTGTTCAGAATGTAAATGAGCTCTCAGCTTGTGAATTGCAGGGAGGAGGAATCAGGGGGATTAGAACCCTACACTGGGATATCTGGTGTAAATAAAAAACTACAAGATATGCCCGACACTGTGAGAACAACGGCAGCTTTGCCTAATGACTCATCCAATTGCAAAGTGGCTTGTTTTCCACTGTTCCCCTTTATTCTGATGGAGACCAGTTTATGAAACGATAAAAGAACCCTTTAACTACTGTTCTGTCTGCCCGGGACCACAGCGCCCACTTTGTCCTTGAAGTGGACGCTCATCAAGTAGGTGCCGGCGCGTCCTTCTTCAAAAGTCCTCCTCAGGGAGATTGCGGACCTGTGGGTTCTTCTCCAAGACCTTCACTCCTGCCAAACGTAATTACTAGAGATGGGCGAATTGATTCTAACGAAGAGGAATTCGTTTAGAATTTCAGGAAAACTTCGGTTCGGAAACGAGAAGTCGAACTTTGGGGTACTTCGGCGTGAACCGAAGTGTGCTTTTGATTTATGAAAATGGCTGCGAGCACATCGGCGTACATCGGGGGCAAAAGACACTCTGGGAGGAAGATGGGCTTAGCCTGGCATGACCTGTGCAGATACGATGAAGCCAATCAGAGACCGGGCGGGATTCTGTTGACGTTCACCGCACTATATAAGAACCGAGCGCGACGCTGGGGAGCTCACACTCCTCTACTCTGTACTGATAGGGATGGTGCTGACTGCGTCGGTGATAGCGCTTTCTGAAGAACGATTTTTATACAGCGATATTCTCTGTGGGGTGTCTCAGGGGGGGTCCCTTTGTCTCAGAGTCTGTTCTCTGATGTTCTATTTCTGATTTTTTTGGGGTATTGGATCTTGAAATCAGTGTGCGTCCACTGCAGATGTCATATACATTCAATATCCAGTGGGATATAAGCCAGTTCCTGTTGTATTCATTTAAAGGAGAAACAGCGTTTTTACAATACAAATACCACTTCATGTTTGGCGCTGCTGAATTCTAGTGACGCAATTTTACAATCCAGGGGATTAATTAAGCGTTTTTTGCTGGTGTGCTGACACAAATATTAAATCATGGCTTGTTCAACGCAAATATATTATGTTTTTGGTTGACGATTTTCACTTGGCAAAGCTAATTACATACTGTACTCTCCTTGTTGTGTGGCGTAGAAAACACGCAATGTAACACGCTACAAAGGCTACTAGTTGTGTGCGGACTCAATTCTTTGGCGCAATTTACATCCACGGGGTTAATTAAGCGTTGTTTTTGCTGGTCGTGCTGACAAAAATTAAACCGTCTTTTTCAACGCAAATATATATATTTTTTTTTTAGGTAGCCTAATTCACAAGCAAAGGGCTAATTACAACTGTATCTCTTGTGTGTGGCGTAGAAAAACACGCATTGTAACCACGCTACAAAGCTATAGTTTGTGCGGCTCTATTCTTTGGCGCAATTTACATCCAGGGCGTTAATTAAGCGTTGTTTTGCTGGTGTGCTGACCAAATTAAAACCGTCTTTCTTCAACGCCAATACTATATATATTTTTTTTTTGGTAGCTATTCACCACATAAGCAAAGGGTAATTACAATGTATCCTCTTGCTTGTTTGTGTCGGCGTAGAAAACACGCTATTGTAACACGCTACAAAGCTACTAGTTTGTGCGGCTCCAATTCTTTGGCGCATTTTACATCCAGGGGTTAATTAAGCGTTGTTTTGCTGGGTGCTGACAAAAAATAAACGTCTTTTTCAACACCGAAATATATACATTTTTCTTGTAGCCTATTCACAAGCGATGGTTAATTAAGCCTGTTTGTGTTTACATTTAGTTAAAACCACACAGTGCTTGTAAAGACATAAAGTAAATTTTCCTGGCCATTTGTGTGAGGGGGCATTTATATCCAAGGGGTACCCAAGCATGTTACTGGGTTCATTTGGGCGCTGGGCCGAGTCAAAAACAGGGTGTATATTTATTCATATACAGATAGCTTTCATCAATCAGTGTCTGTACATTTTTGAACAAACAGTATGTCAACTAGGAGAAGGTGGAAGGCTCTGCAACTGCGAGTGCAGTGGCACAAACATTTTCTGAATCGGGACCAGGTACGCTGCAAAGCAAGGGGGGACATCGCAGCAGGGGTCAATCGGTGAGGCCACAAACTGACGCTGTCATCTAGCGGGCCGTGATGTTGTTCAGCTAACTCAACGGGTTCTTGATTGGTTGTTATAGGTCAAATCCTCCTTCCTCCTCCAGTATGTCATCTGATATCCCCAGCCCAAGAGTCAGGTGGGTTACATCTGGTCTCTACTCTTAGGCGGGATGGGGCCAAGGGAGAGGCGGCTGCGGGACAAGCTCAACGGCAGCATGACAAGAACGCAGGCAAATGCTGGGGCAAAGATGCAAGGGATCTACGTTGGGGTCTGGGATACAAGCGACATCTATATAGAGACGGCTGGTAACATTTTGTCGGCTGGGCTGTGCAGCAGCATAGGGCAAGCGACAGATATTTGGGCCTATATCCCAAAGCTTCTTGCAGTTGGCGGCATAAGTATAGCTTGTGGCAAGTGTGGGCATGGCGAAGGTATTGTGGTGAGATGGTCAGCCTCGGCTTTCCAAAGTCCGGTGATGAGGACAGTGTGCACGATGAAACACAAAATAGATGATGATGTAGCCTCGACCGCACTTGGGGGAGCCGGGTGTGAAGCAAGGGCTTATCATCGTCAGGAAGAACGGACGGGCGTCAGACTTGCGCGTCAGGCAGCGGCGCAGCCAGCAAGTCGGCGTGGTGTGCGTGGTAGTCAGCTCCGCCGGTAGCAGCTGTGTGGAGGTCCGGGAGCCAAGCGGCCACGGGGTAGAAAAAACCCGCTTCGCAGGTCCAAGACAAGTAGCGGCACTGGGGCTCAAGCGAGGCAGCGGCGGCAGTAGTCCACAATCAGTGCAGGAGACCGTTGGCGGGAAAATCAGCTACCTCGGCGGTGTGGCTCGATTCTTTGCTAAGACAACGGAGGTGCACGTATTATGGGTATTCGGTAGGAATCTCGTGGGACAGAAATGTGAAGCGTGGCCCAGGGTGCCTAAACGTTGGCATCAACCCAGGCCCTTGCCGTCAACACATGCACAGCCCGTCACCATCCGGCTGGCCCTCGGGAGACGAGAAACGTGGCTCAGATGTGGTGGATCAATCCTGCACGCTTGCTCTCAAGCAGCACCAGCATGCTGAGCGCCAGGGCAGGCATGACCATTTAATGACAGGTCACTAGGCTTCCTCACACCTACTGCAGAACCGGCAGCTGTTTCTCACTTTGATAATCTCTCCCCGGTCCTGTTGTACGGACTCACTGGCATATCTATTGGAGCCATGCTGTCGGTAAGAGATGGACCGTGGTGTTTAAAGTGTTATAACGCAGGTTGACGGCCAAAACCCATCCTAAGGTGCAGATGGCTGTCACGTGAGCATGTAATAGCTTGTGGGTACTGCTGTTCCTTCCCTTTCCAAATGGTGGTCTCTCACATTCTGAGAACTTAGGCTTGTCGCCGATGCAGTGATGGAGAGTTCCAAGCCGTATTTCTTTACACAAAAAGGCCAGTTCCAGGCACTTCATAAAATGCTAGAACAGAAGTGGGGTCAGTCCTTGTGCCTTAACGGTTTGTTCCAAGGAAACACTGCTGGCAGCCCCCGGCAACCCCCCCCCCCCCCCCCCCCCCCCCCCCCCCCCCCCCCCCCCCCCCCCCCCCCACCCTGGACGTCTGGAGCTGTAACTACGGTCAGGGCACAGTACATGTCCTTTACGGACACACTCGGGTGTAATGTGACTTCCTGACGCAGGAACACCATCAACTTGGACAGGGAGGACGCCGCTTTTCTCCTCAACGTTGTAAACTGCTGCTCCTGCGCCAATGTCCGCCTCCTCTTCTTCCACCACCACCTCCATCTCGCCTCCACATTCTGCTCCATCATACCATCAGGGGTAGGGCCACAGCGGTTGTCACGCAGTTCTAACTTGATTGCCTCGGCGAACGATGTCTACAGGGGAGGAAAATGCTCCGCGTCTTGCAGACAAGATTATCGATGTGTGGCTTCTCCGCGCCAACTGCAATTCGGTTCCAATGGTGGACGGACAATGGGAGGTACATGGTGTCACGCGGCTGCACCGATGAGGGATGGTCCATGCGCCCATGCATGACGAACGTGTTCAATCTGGTTGCTAAAAAAGGTTCCTGAAGTCTTCCACCGTTCTTCAGAAACATTCTGAAAATGGCCAGGAAAGTGTGCTCATGCACTGTTATACGATTCGCTACAAAGCCAGGAACCCTCCATCGAGTTGCAGCGGCAGAACGGCCTCCCCCATACACGCTATGATATGCGATGTTTACCCCGGCTTGGAATTCCAGCCTGCACATGTTGGGACGGACTGTATGAACAAGTGAAAGCGCCACTTAAAGATTTTTTGATGATCCAGGCAGACAGAAGTACTCCCTGTGTAAACTTTGAATTCAGCCAGTGGCTAGCCTCATGCGTGAACCATGCACGTTTGTTGTGGTCCTTCGAGGACGGCCACGTTTATTTGGTCAGTCGCCAGGACTACGGGATGGAAATAACGTCATTCCACTGCTTCATGTCCTGGAACAGATTGCTGAAAAATCTGTCTGCGGCAGGGACTGAGACGTGGCGAACTACATCTCGTGGCCACATGTGTCCGGTGGGGAAATGAAATGGTGGAGGAGGAGGCAGGAGAGGTCATTGGAGCGGAGAGCATTGTCTGGTGAAATGACGGTGGATTTTCTACCCAGGTGACTAGAGAGGAGGAGCAGGTGCAGCTGGAGGAGGTCGGTATGGAGAATTGAGGAAGACGAGCCAGATGATCCAAAGGCACCGTGGCAGTTTACAGTGGAAACTGGAGGCAGGGAGCCACCTCGGGAGTCACTTGTGACCACGCTGTCCCGCAGCATGCTTACTTTGCCTGATTGTGACAGCACGAATAGTCAGCATCCGGCAGAGGGATGACATCTGGCTCTCCACCCTATTGGACCCTCGCTAACAGGTCCAAAATGGGACGCCTTTTTCCACCAGCTATTGAGAGGAAGTCAAAACTCAATACTATAGGGAAATTCCTCCGTAATCAGTTGGACCGCATGCCTATGTGCGGCACGTCCCTCCTCTGATGGTCTGACCAGGGGGGTTACTCCAGCGTCACCGTTATACTGCCGAGGCTGCTGGGGGAAGGTGGGGGGTAGGAGGCCCAGTACAGCTCCATCAGCTGAACCACCTAAGTCTGGAGTCACTAATTGAGCAGCTTCCTCTCACCCTGCCTAGTTGAGGAGGGCTAGTCACAGCAGCAGCAGCAGCAGGACATGGAGCATTCCCTGAACCAATGGTTGCTGGCATACTTGGGACAGCACCATCTGCCACCCCAGTTAGAAGATCCGCTGGACTACCTGGCAGCCAAACTGGTTGTGTTGTCCGCAAAACTGCCGAGTTTGCAGTGGAGTAGCTGGTCCTGCCCGCGCCAGTAGTGTGGCAATTAGAGAGGGTGATTCAGTCGCGGCCGGGGGCCATCGTTACCCAAGGAGTTCCCTGCTTGTCCACGGGAAATGTTGAACGGATCTGACCTTTGTCAAGATGAATCAGGCGTGGATCGGCCAGGATTTCACACACAATGCCTTAGGCGTCAGTCTGGGTTCAAACTACCTGCCTCAGCACCACTATTCTGATGCCGCCACCCCGCTGATGCCAACATTCCTGCTGGATAGTTTTCTCTTCTGCCTACCACCAGTCTTTACCAGGGACTGGTATAGCCACCCACCTCAACACTCTGTCATTTGCCACTCTTGTGCTCATGCTGCTGCTGCTGTTGCTGTTGCCCGTGACTTCCACAACTGTGTCATTGTGCAACTCTGCATGAATGGGTTACTGTTTTGCCACCTCCAGGATGTCATTGTGCCACTGTGTCACCTCTGCCATATTGCTGTTGCTTCCCTGTCATCACCTACACATCTCTGTCATTGTGCCACTGCCTGACCTCATGCTGCTGCCGCCGAGACCTCCGATCTCAGACCTGGTGCCGCTCTGTGGCCTAATACAATTTTGCCACCTGAAGAATGTCATTGTGCCACTCTCTGACCTCATGATGATGCTGTGACTCCTGTCGTGCCCTCCACACTGTGTCATTGTGCCACTGTCTGACCTCATGCTGCTGCCGTGGCTGCTTCCGTGCACTCCACACTGTGGCTACTCTGTTTTTGCCACCATCAGAATTTGTCATTGTGCCACTGTCTGACCTCATGCTGATGCCGTGCCTCCACACTGTGTCATTGTTCCTCTGTTTTAACTTTTGATGCTGCTGTTGTCCTGCCGTGCCCTCCCACACTGTGTCATTGACTCTCATTTGGCTACTCCTTTTTTGCACTCCAGAAATTTGTCCATTGTGCCACTTGCACTGACCTCATACTGCTGCCCTGTGACCTCCACTGTGTGATTGTGCCACTCGTGTGCCTTATACGGTTTTCCAACCTCCATAATGTCATTGTGCCCACCTGTCTGGACCTCATTGCTTCTGCCGTGACCTCTCACACGAGTATCATTGTGCCACTCTGGGCCTAATATGTTTGCCGCCTCATAATGTCATTGTGCATGCCTGTCTCATATGCTGACGCTGTGTCACTCCACTGTGTGATGTGCCACTATGTGCCCTACATACTGTTTTTCACTCCATAATGTCATTGTGCCATCTGTTGAACCTCATATGCTGCCGCGTGTCCTACTCATGTATCTTTGTGCCACTCTGTGGCCTAATACTGTTTTGCGCCTCCATAATTGTATTGTGCCACTGCCTGAACCTCATTAATGCTGACCGCCGTGACAACCACACTGTGTGATTGTGCCTACTACTGTGGCCTATAATGTCATTCGCCGCATCCATAATTGTATTGTGCCACTGTCTGACCTCCATATCTGCTGCCGCCGTGACCTCCACCAACTGTGTGATTGTGCCACTCTGTGGCCTAATACCTGTCTTGAGCCTCCATAATGTCTTGTGCCACTGTCTGACCTCTACTGCTGCTGCCGTGACCGCCACACGGTTTCATTGTGCCCACTCTGTGGCACTAATAACTGTTTTGCCGCCTCCATAATGTTCATTGTGCAACTGCTGACACTCATACTGCTGGCGCGTGACCTCCACACTGTGTGATTGTGCCATTCTGTGGCTTAATACTGTTTTTCCCATCCAATAATGTCATTGTGCCACTGCCTGAAACACCTTCATACTGACTGCACGCCGTGGAACCTCCACACTGATCACATTGTGCCACTCTGTGGCATAACTACTATGTTTTGTCACTCAAGAATGCCATTGTGCCCACTGTTGAACTCATACTGCTGCCGCTCCGTGACCTCCACCACTGTGAGATTTTGCCACACTGTGCCCTAATACTGAATTTCCGCCTCCATAATGTCATCTGTGCCACTGTTCTACCTCATATGCTGCCGCACCGTGACCTCCACATGTTTCATTTGTTGCCACTCTGTGCCTAATACTGTTTTGCTCACCGTCCAGAATTGCCATTGTGCCAATGTCTGACCATCATTAATGCTGCCGCCCGTGACGCTCCACACTGTGTGATTGTGACAGTCTGTGCACTTATACTGTTTTTCCACATCCATAATGTCATTGTCGCCACTGTTGACCTCTTATGCTGCCGCCCGTGACTCCACACTGTTATCATTGTGCCACTCTGTGGACCTAATACTGTTTTGCGCCTCCATAATGTAATTGTGCACTGACTGACATATACTGCTGCCGCCGTGACCTCCACACTGTGTGATTGTGACACTCTGTGGCCTAATACTGTTTTGCCACCTCCAGATGCCATTGTGCACTGTCTGACCTCATAATGCTGTCCGCCGTGACTCCACACTGTGTGATTGTGCCACTCTGTGGCTAATACTGTATTTCCGCCACCAGAAAGACATTGTGCCACTGCCTGACTCATGCTGCTGATGCCATGAACTCACCACACTGTGTGATTGCTGAACACTCTGTGGCCTAATTCTGTTTTGCCGCATCCAGTATGTCATTGTGCCACTGCCTGGACTCATGCTGCTGTGGATGCCCGCCGTCACCTCCACATCTCTATCACTAATGTTGCCACCTGAGCTCTCTGCTTTTTTTTTCCAGCTTTAGCTAGCATGACTTTATCAGGCTACATTCCCGCTTGAGTTTTTTGGTCAGTTTTGCACACTCTTAAGTGCCCAGGAATTTTATAGTGAAGCAGATTCTAAAGCGGCCGGCAGTCGTGGAGTGTCATACTAAAACACAACATTGTATGAAGGACCAACCAAGCTCCCTCTGCATATTAAGCATGGCACAACGTTCTACAGCCAACCTGCAGGTCTCTGGGCAGCCTGGAAATAGCTGTTTTTTAAAGTGATTCGTGCCTGAAGTAAATTCGGACCGAACGAATTTTGTCGAGAAAATCGGCGAAGTGTCCGAAATCAACACCGGGGAAAATTTTGAGAAATAGGCCCTCTTAGTAACTACACTATCGTGTTCGGGAACTTTGGCCCATATAAAATATAGCCCATAGAAGAATGGCGTTCACTTACTGGAGGGGGATCGCCATCCATTGAGTTATTCACTGATCACCAAAATTTTCTGTATCTCAGTTCCTGCTCAGCATTTGAAATCCTCGGCAGACCGGTAGTCGTCTTCTTAGCCACGCTCTTTTAACTTCCTCCTTCGCTTCGGCCTTGCCGAACAAATGAAACGTCAAGGGGGGGAGCGCCCTCTCGAGATCCTCGGACACTGTGTGGCTCTATAAGCCGCCTCTGCACCACATAATTACCTCTTGAACGGCTCTCATCAAGGAAGCTCCACGTGAATCTTCAACAGCTGGCCTCCTGTGGAGGACCTACGTTCGTCCTGCCATGCGGCCTCGTATCCTAAAAGTGGGGACATGCCCTACTCGAACAGCTGGTCACCCTGAATCAAGAATCTCTGCAGCTTAATCTCGTATTATTGGTGGCCCACTCTCGCTGTGATGTTCGAGAACTTGGTCTGGCCTGTACCTTCTTGTGGCCGCAATAAAGTGCCTCTTCTCAGACCTGCGGGTCTGCTTCAGCCTCTCCGGTGCCAGAAAGTCTTGGGTCCCATATACAAGCCATGGATTTGTTACTGGACCTCCGGCCTCCTTCTGGAACACACTGTCATCGGGGTGGTGACAGATAGATTTTCGAAATGGCACACTTTGTTCCACTGCACAGGTTACCCTCTTGCTCCACAGATGGCCCAGCAATTTTTTCACACCACATTTTTCGGTTGCACGGCCTTCGTTGCTTATCATTCGGATAGGATGGGTACTTTTTGTGTCGAGATTCTGTGGGCTCTATGTGGGCAGATGCAGATTCAGCTTGACTTTTCGTCTGCTACCCACCCTCAGACTAACGGGCAGGTAGAGAGGGTTAATAAAGTGTTAGGTAACTACCTACGACATTTTGTTTCGCCCCGTCAGGATAATTGGTCTGACCTCTTCCCTGGGCAGAATTTTCTTACAATTCTCTTGACTCGAATCGCTGTGACCTCTCCTTCTTTTGCTGGTGTTTGGGCTACATCCCCGCTCGCCCTCCCTCTGGCTACTCGTGTCTGTTCCTGCCGTGGTTGAAAATGGTGTCGTGACATCAAGGCTCTTGGCAAACCAGCGTCAGGCCTTCTACGGGCTCCACTCGCACCAAAATCCAGGCCGACAGGTACCGTAGACCTCCGCCCCTATTTAAGCAGGTGATAGAGTTTGGTTGTCCGCTAAATAATCCGCTTCAAGTCCCATGCTATAAAGTTGGCCCCAAGTATTGGGCCCTTTTGTTGTACTTCGGCAACTTAACCGGTGTCCTACAAGCTCTGCTTGCTCCTAATCTGCGTATTCACGAAGCCTTCATGTTTCTCTCTCAAACCTGTGGTGCTGATTCGCTCTCCGTGGATCGTCTCGCCTTCTCCTGTGGGCACAACTCTGACTAACATCTTTGAAGTCAAGGAGGTGCTGGCGGAGAAGACGAGTGAGGGGGAAAGCGGTTCTTTCTTATTGGGACTGGAAGGGGTTCGTGGCGGAGGAGCGTTCGTGGGACCCTGTGGGGCAACCTGTCACCGTAACTTCTCTCACCAAGTTCCGTAAAAAGAGAGAGAGACCTAAGGGGGGGTACTGTCATAGGAGCTGGCGCGGGTGCCCCGTGCCCGCAGGGGGTCCAGCGCAGGTGCCGAGGCTCCCCACGTCCATGCCCCGATGCCAAGTCCCTGGTGCCAGTCTCTTAACCTGCCCGCGGCTCCTGCTTGAAAGCGCTCTGCCTGTCACGGCCGCCGTGCGCGGTTCCAGGGCGTCGGATTTAAAGGGCCACGGAGACGCCATTCTTAGTTATTGGGGCCGCTGGTCCTATATATGGAATACGCCCCCAGCACAGTCTCTGCCAGATTGTTGGTGTGCGATACCTTGTCTTTCGAGAGTGTTGGCAAAGTTCCACTGTCTGATGTTACGTGTACCAGTTCCGTTCCGGACTACATTTCCTGACCTTCACCTGTTTGCAGCCTGCCCTGACGTCTGCCGTTTGCGACCAGAAAACCTCTGCCCCTGCTGACATTCTGACCTGTCCATGACTACGCATCTGGATTACGATTTTTTACCAGACATAACCCGGCCACCATTCCGCAAGCAAGTCCCGTGAGGGGTTGCGAAATTGGTAGCCTCCACGGCAACAGCACGTCCATCTTGCTTTGCGGCAGGCTCTGGTGAAAACCGGGGGCTACTTAGACTCCGCTCCCTGGCGTGGCTTAACTATCATCGCTTGCGGTGGTCCAGCGAATCCACCGAACCCTTACAGTAATGTAATCTCTGGGATACTGTGTGTAATGAAATCTCTGGGGTATGGTGTAATGTTATCTCTGGAATACAGTGAGTAATGGAAATAATTTCTAGGGTTCAGTGTGTAATTAATAAATTTCTCTGGGGTTATTGAATTATATTATTTCTTGAGTACAATGTGCAAATTCATTTCTAAGTGCAGTTGTAATGTAATCCTGGTGGGCTACCATGGGTAATATAGTTAATTTCTAGGGTGCAGTGAGTGATGTCATTTCTGGTGTATGGTATGCAATAATACATTTTGGGTACAGTATGTGACATAAGTAATTCCTATGGTTACAGTGAGATTGTTTTTTTTTTTAATTTCCCTCATTATGTTGTGTGTATAACAAATTTAATGGAGAAGTTATGGGGGATGGGAGGGGTTAAGCAAAATTTGCTGCATTGCACATTTTTTATTTCCATCTAGAGGGCGAAATATTGCAGATAAGTTGGTTCGGTTTCATTGCCAGGGCTGCTTTTTAGTCCCAGTCCAGCTCTAAACCTCATAACCTTACAGACTGCACCAAAAGTGTTTACTATAAGGACACCGCCCAGACCTGCTGGAGGAGTTCACAGCACTCCCTCAGACCTCCTAGCTGGGTGAGAGGGGGCTGCTTCACTGTAAGGAGAGGAGAGAAGAGAAGGGAAGGTAGGGGAAGGGAAGTGAAAGGGAAGGCGAGTGAAGGAGGGAGGGATTGATGGGATGAGAGGGAAAATTGTTCCCCCCACTTTTGGAACCAAAGTGACGCCCCTAGATAAAGGGGTATTTTTACCACATTGATAGCTTTAAACATTTAGGGAAAGGTAAATAAAGACTATTACCAAAAATATTGCTGTTCTCATTTTGCTTCATTTCAAAGTTAGAGCAGTTACATAGTTACATAATTTGTAAGGCCAAAAAAAGACAAACTTCATCCAGTTCAGCCTACTGTCCTTTAGCAAAAAACCCCCATGAGGTGGAAGAAAATTTTCCTCATTTTAGGGGAAAAAAAATTCTTCCCCACTCTAATCTGGCAATCAGAATAAATCCCTGGATCAACAACCTTTCTCTAGAATCCTAGTCACTATAACTTATTATTATTATTATTACTATTATTATTACACTCTAGAAATGCATCCAGACCTTTTTTAATTCTGTTAGTGAATTCACCATGACAAGTCCCTCTGGCAGAGAATTCCACAGTCTCACTGCTCTAACAGTAAAAAATCCCTTTCTATGTTTATGTAGAAACTTTCTTTTTCTCAAGACATACCTTGTATATACAGTCCTTTGTATAAATAGATCATGGGAGAGATCTCCATATTGACATTTAAAATATTTAAACACATTTATTAAGTCCTCCCAAAGTCATCTTTTCTCTAAACTAAATAACCCTAATCTTGCTAATCTTTCTGGGTATTGCAGTCCACCCAGTCCTTTTATTATTTTTGTTGCCCACCTTTGTACCTGTTCAAGCTCTAAAATGTCTTTCCAGTGCACTGGTGCCTAAAACTGTATACAATATTTAATGTGTGGTCTGATCAGTGATTTGTATCATGGTAGAATAATGTTTTCATCGTCCATGCCCCTTTTAATATACCTCATGACCCTATTTGGCTTGGCAGCTGCTGCCTGACACTAGTTGCTACAATTAAAGGGAACCTGTCACATAGATTATGGCCCCCTTGCTGAGGGCAGCACAAGCTAGTGTCAGACATGCAGTTCCCAGCACTGTGCCCCGTATTCTGTAAGATGCAGCAATTTTAGGGCATTTACCCCTCAAATCTTATTCATGAGTAGATGTTAGCCCCACCCACCAAAGACTAGCCACGCCCAATGAAAGTTATTCACATGTTTCTACCTTTTCAAAGTAATAGGTTTATCAGTTGAGGTGGGCGGAGCTAGCCTCAGATGGGCGGGGTTTGAACAAAACTGACTCTCTGAATGACTCTTCGAATGACTCTTCTGGCTGAAAACGGCAGATCTGAGCATTTAATACACGAAAACTACAGCATCTTACAGAATAAGGGACACAGTGCTGGAAACAGCAGGTCTGACACTAGCTTGTTCTGCCCTCAGAAAGGGGGGCATAATCTATATGACAGGTTCTCTTTAAGTTTACTGTCCACTAGGATTCCCAAGTCCTTCTCCATGTCACTTTTACCCATAATTAGGGATGAGCAATACAATCGGCAAAAGTTTAAATCGGCACAGTTTTTACATTTATCGGTGTTTCGTGATGATGCGATAGTTTACGTGAATATCTTAACGATAATCGTTATCACGTTTACTATCGTGCCATTTTCTACATTTCCTGTAATTTTGGCGGCCAGCCAATCAGCTCAGAGCATAGAGGGGGTTGAGGGTTGTGTACGACGTCAGCACTGGGTGGTGTATGGATCTCATTGGCTGCTAAAATCACATGACTTCGTTTTATGTATGTGAATGCACTTTCTGATCAGCCTCATTCGTTCACTCGCTGACAAGAGAGCAACTCATAGCTGCCTGTCCCAATAGCTTTTTTTCAGAGCTGGGAGAGATAGTTTTACATCGTTTTTTATACAGAAAAGCATTCTTTTTAGAGTAGCTGTCAAGCTTAGGATATAGCCAGATTAGAGAATTTTAGTTCTTATTTAGTTAGAGACTTGTAAAGACATCTAGCTCTGGGGAAGGGAGGGGGGGGTGTTGTGCAGCACAGCCTGTCCTGTTAATTCACAGTGAAATAGCAATGTTTTTTAATACTTTTTGGCCAGCAGACCGCCAACTGTGGTTAAATTTTACCTTTCTTGTTGTTTGCTGTTCTATTGGCCTCTATGCGTCTCACTTTTACGCAAATAGTCCACTTGTACGGTAATTTGGATACAGATATTTTATTTGAACTGGTGCCTGTTCTCAGCGGTGGCAAAAGATCATATCTAATCCTTTTAAATAGTTCTATTGCACTCCGTGCTTGTCAGTTTGGCATACATAGCGCACTTGTACGCTAATTTGGTTACAAATATTTTATTTTAACTGTAGCCTGCTCTCAGTGGTGCCAAAACACCATATCTAATCCATATAACTTTTAAATAGTTATATTGCACTCCGTGCATCTCAGTTTGTCGCAAATAGCCCACTTGTACGCTCATTTGGTTACAAATATTTTATTTTAACTGGTGCCTGTTCTCAGAGATGGCAAAACACCATATTGAAAGGGAACCTGTCACATAGGTTGTGCCCCCCTTGCTGAAGGCAGCACAAGCTAGTGTCAGACCTGCTGTTCCCAGCACTGTGCCCCTTATTCTGTAAGATGCAGCAGTTTTAGAGCATTTACCCCTTAAATCTTATTCATGAGCAGGTGTTAGCTCCACCCACCAAAGGCTAGCTCCGCCCACTGACAGTTATTCACGTTTCTACCTATTCAAAGTAATAGGTTTGTCAGTAGAGGCGGGCAGGGCTAGCCTTCGATTGGTCGGATTTGTAAAAAACTGACACTCTGAAGGACCCTTCGAATTACTCTTCTGGCTGAAAACTGCAGATTTGAGCATTAAATACACGAAAACTACAGCATCTTCCAGAATAAGGGACACAGCACTGGAAACAGCATGCCTGACACTACCTTGTTCTGTCCTCAGCCAGGGGGGCAAAAACTATGTGACAGGTTCTCTTTAAGCCGTATAATGTAGCAAATAGTGCTACTGGTCTCCGTGCTTGTCAGTTTAGCACCAATAGTGCACTTGTATGCTAATTTGGTTACAAATATTTTATCTTAACTGGTGCCTGTTCTCAGCGGTGGCAAAACACCATATTTAAGCCATATAACATAGCAAATAGTGCTATTAGTCTCCATGCTTGTCAGTCAGGTGCAAATAGCCCACTTGTACGATAGTTTGTTGAAAATTATCAATTGCTAGTCCTACTTGGCAGTTGTAAATCTCAGGGACTGAAGGAGTTGAGTTAGTGTTACGGTTAGTGTTACTCAACACTGTTGAGTTAGTGTTACGGTTCTTCCACGAGACCGTATGTCACAGATATTCGATACAAAACAATTCTGTTTGTAATCCTAGTTGGCTGTTGGAAATTAGTGGGATTTAAGAACACCTGTGATTTGCTGTCTTTGCATATCTTTGATATCTTCTATATCTTTTACATTTTTATCTTTCTGAACATGCAGCGAACTACAGGTGGTAAGCGAGCAAAGAAGGGTGTAGGACATGGAGGTAGAGGTATGAGAGAAGGTGCCCCTTCCAGTGCTGGGAACAACAGGCAAGCCAGCACATCGTCGGTTGCAGGACCGTCAGGATCTGTCATCGCTCGGTGCCCTGTGAATCTCAGTAACGAACAGCGTCGCCACTCTGCTCTTCAGTGGTTAATGCAACCTGCATCTAGCAGTTTTACCTCCTCGTCCTCCCAGTCACAGCCACAAATGTTGTTATCATCATTGTCAGCATCCCGTCCAACCTGAAGCAAAGGCAGTCCAAATGTCAACTCATATACACACCACTGTGGATAATCCATGTTCTGAAGATCTCTTTGATGACGCAATGCGGTGGGAGTTAGAAGTCATTTTGAAAGACCATGATGCTACAGATGATGATTTTGTCTGCTCTCACGCCCAATCAATGATGCCATCAGAGGAGGAGAAGGAAGCTGGTCAGTCGGCACAAGTCCCGAGCGGTTGGCGACAACTTGCAGTGCCTGTGGCTTATAGCCCACAGCTCCAGGATGTAGAATATCAGGACGAGAAAGTCACCTGTGGTGATGATGATGACATTGCGGACCAACTGGTTCTTCAGCAAAATTTTGCTTGCGACCCCTTTTATCAGGGATGAGGAGGAAGCGATGGGGTTTTTCAGTGGGGGCCCCGGCCCAAAAAGGGAGAGTGGGGCGCACAAGCCGCGAGATTATTCTGCCAGCCATGATCAGTGGGCAGCGGAAACACCGCACTCGCTTTTTCCCCCCAAAAGTCCAGGGACCTTAACCTGGGTCTTTTTGATCAACCCTCAGATTCCCCGTTTATATCAATGCCGAAATTTTCCGTAAAGCTCAGGGGGTAAGAATCAAAAGTATTAACCCCCCACCATATGTTATCACAGCAGCGAATGCATTTTTTAAATGGAGGGAAAAAAATTTGGCGAAAAAAAGGCCACCCCCGGGGCCGGGTTTCCCAAACCCACGTCACCCCCTGTCTCCACCTCCTTTCCCCGCCACCCCCCCAAGCCCAAGCTTTCTACTGCCCAGTCCCTCAGCAGCATGACAAGGATCACCTCTGCTTCCCCCACCACCCCCCGAAAAACCCCCCACACCACTAGAACACAGCCAAACCCCTTCTCCTTCCCCCAGTTTGCCTGCAGCCATACAGCGGCCAGTCTACACCCACCCCCCATTACCAGTGGTGGGGGCTGAAGAAACATTTAAAACCCAAAACCATCCATAGCCAAAAGCTTAAATGTCGGCATTGCCAGCTTTTCCTTGGAAATTTGCCTTTCCACCTTTTGACACAGAGGGGTTTTCCACCGCACATGACCCTTGCCTGCCCACAAACCCGATGCCGAGCAGGCTTTCTTTTCCCGAAAAGCCATCCCTCCGGCCACCCCCTTTTCTTCTAAAAAACTCCCCCGCGTGTTGTCTGCATATGTGTCCGGGAAAGTTCACCGGACCCCCGTACATGGAAAGTAAGACGGGCAAGGGCCCCCATACCGTGACAGCTCACTGGGGAGCGGGGTGGATGTCTTGGTGTGACAGTGGCTCGAGCTCGGCACACGCTCCCTTTAAAAACCAAGGGTGGTGCAGGTTCTTTCCCCCCCAAGGGGCCCCCGGGTAACACGTGCCCCGAGAAACCAGGCCGTGTTGAAATTTAACGTTTAGAGACCCCAACGGTCAAGAGTGTGGGGGGGCTTGCACAAGAGACCGAGTGGGATTTGGGGGACAAGAACCTTTTGTCGGCAATGGTGTGCGATAAATGGCGAAAACTCCTGGGTGCCCCTTTAAACGTAAAAGGGTGAGCACATCCCTTGCCTGGGACAGTCTTTAACCCTCGTCCCGAAATTTCTAAAGCGCTACCCCGGGGGCCGACTGCCTGTTTTTGGAAGGCTAAGGTCTGACTCATACTTCCCCGTTCGCCCCCTGCCTTCCCGACTGCGCGTTACAGCGTCGCTTTACCCCCCCCGTTAACCGTTCATTATTGACGTGGCAACATGCTAATTTTCCCCCCCCAATGTCCAGCGATTTGGCAGTGTGAAGTGGCGCATGGCGATAAGCAGCGGTGGGCCCTTTGGGGTGCCACCGAGGTGGGGGCAGGTAAAGAGCTCGACACCCAACCTTTCGAGTTTTGAAGAGCCACCAAATGGTCAGTCGGACAATCCCTTGTCAGCATGAGCATTGTGGTTTCTTAGTTTGAAAAAGTGTTGGACTCTGAAAAATTAGGTCCCACCACGATGGGGAGGAGGGGGACACAATGCGGGGCAAAGGAGCCTTACCTCTTTCAGATCCAAGGCCCCACAGTTTCAAACTTTATCGGTCTTCGTTAGGCGGTGGTTCGGGGTCCAGGGCTGGTACAAGGTGGCGCCTCAGCTCTTAGGGTACATAATCTGAGGCAAGTCAGGGCTGTGTTTAAGCTGAGGAGGAAGCGGAGGAGGAGGATGAGGTATGGCTGGATATTGATGGTACCGATAGCATGGATTTGAGGCAGAGGAGGAAGACGAGGAAGATCAGTTTACTAGTGCCCCTTTACACCGTGGCTTTGGAAATCAAGGTACCATCTCTCACATGAGTGCGTGGATGCTCCATTTCCTCCAACATGATCCTCGCATTAAGGCCATCAAAATGAACAACAGTTACTGGGTGGCCACCCTCCTCGATCCCCGTTACAAAGCGAAACTCAGCACTTTTCTTCCACGAACCCAAATTGAGAGCAGAATTCAGGAATTTGAGACCGTGCTCATTGATCAACTGGAGACATCTGTTGCCTCTGCTTCACGTTCTTCTAATGTTTTGGTGGAACAACGTCACCAATGTGACAGCAGTACAGTGGCAAGCAGCCGTAGCAGCAGCAGGCACTGTGGCAGAAGCCTAATGGGTGACCTCTGGTAATCCATGTTAATCCTCACCAACGCCTGTAATGCAAGGCACACATACGACACACAGAGACCAGCTTAAGATCATGGTGCATGATTATCTCGGTCCAACACCGATGTTTTTGGATATGTTTCGACCCAATTGACTTCTGGGTATCCAAAATGGATGAATTTGGGCCCGGCACAACTCGCCACGCCATAGAGGGGGATTTCCTGCCCAGCGCCAGCGTCATATCTGAGCGGACCTTCAGCAGAGCTGGAGGGGTCATTACAGACAAACACACCAGCTTTCCACTGATAATGTGGATCGTTTGACTTCATCAAGTTGAATCAGGCGTATATCTCTGATGTTGTTGTGACTCAAATTGCTGAGGTCACCGATTAGTTGCCGGTCTACTTCACATTACTCTTCAAAAAGAAATGGTCCTCTTGAAAAAAAAAATTTTTAAATGCTCATTTCTTACTGCAGTTTTTATTCTGAGTTTCCAAAAGGTCATTTTGCTGGTTTTGCAGTTATGAGACAGTAAAAGACACCAATTGTACATAGTTTCATGAAAAAAACCTTATTCGATTTACTCATTTCTTCATGAAAATTTTAAGCACTGTCAATGGTTTCGGAGTCATGGTGCTGTGAAAAACAACTATAATCCAGGTCCTTTAGTACAGAAATGAGGGATCTAACTGGTATTTCTTTCTTACAATTTTTAACATTGGCTGAGAGGTCATTTTTCTAATTTTTGTGGTCATGGTGAAAAACGGCTATAATCCAGATCCCATTGTAAAAAATGTGGTTTCTAACAGGCATTGTGGCCGAAAGGTCATGTTTTGAGTTTTTGTGGGCATGCTGCTGTAAAGAACAGCTATAATACAGGTCGTATTGTAAAAAATGTGGTTTGTAAACGGCATTTGTTATTCACAATTGTCAACAGTGGCCAAAAGGTCATTTTTCGAATTTTTGGGGTCATGGTGCTGTAATAAACCAGCTATAATCCAGGTCCTATTCCCAAAAATGTTTTTTAAAAAACTCTTTTATTCAGGCTAATTTTATTGAGTGTTGAAAAGGTCATTTTGCTGCTTTTGGAGTCAAGGAGCTGGAAAAGACAGCGATATTCAAGGTTCTATTCAAATAAATCTTGTTTCAAATACTCATTTCTTGCTGCTAATTTTACTCTCTGTATCCATAATGGCATTTCTGCTGGTTTTGGGGTCAGGCTTTTGTGAAAGGGGTGCAAATAGGGCAGAACTCCGGTCAGTGTCCCTCTGCCTTTGTCAACATACATGCGCATTTACTAGAAGGGCGACATTATGCACATTAAGGGAATGGGCACCATAGAAAAAGGCATGCCACCTAAATGCTATCCTTCATGGCAATACTGCCAGGATCTACAATATGAAACATGCTATTGGTATAATTGTGAACAAGCAGATACAGCCCTTGTGCAAGAATCAATGTTCATATGGCGCTCATTCTCCACCCCAAGAACAGAGACAATTTCTCCAGCACGTTGAGTAAAACGAGAAAAAGAAAGCCAAGAAAAAGGGCACCTGGGTGGAACAAGGGGCGTCAACCACCCCGTTTCCCAAGTGAAGCCATTGGTCCGCAATATGGGGGGGGAAAGCGTCTGTAGAGGCAAAAAATTTCTCACACTACCCGGTCTTGACGTTTTGGGGAAGGATCGGGGGTCTTAGCCACACTTCCTTCCGCACCTGTTGGGCGGAGTTTTCGTTTGGGGCCAAAAGGGCCTTTTTGCCGTTTAAAGATGCTTATCCCAGTCCTGGCTCTCCCCACCCCCAAAACCCCGGCCCTGCTAATGAATGTGTGTTAATGGTTACGGACGCCACCCCGGGCTCTCCGCACCCACTGTAAGTCAGCCTGCTAGCTAACCTGCTTTTTCATGATGCGGGACGCAGTCGGGTCTCCCCCGCACCACTTTAAGCCCGCCCTGCAAATAAACCCTGGTTTTAAATGAATGACGGACGCCAGCCCGGGTTCCCCGCACTCACTGTAAGTCCGGCCCTGCTAACTGACCTGTGTGTTAATAAAAGCGGACCCCAGCCCGGGTTTCCCGATCATGTAAGTCCACCCCTGCTAGCTGAACCGGTGTTAATGTGCGGACGCTTCCGGTCCCCACCCCTGTAAGCCCGGGCCTGCCAGTGAACCCCCTGATCACTTTGACAGCCTCCCCCCCTTGTCAGTAATTTCCTTCAACCCATTGACAGTAGAATGCAATTTTCGGACAGCCTCGTTGCCCTACTTTTTTGTTTGTTCACATTTATTTAGGGGGAAAAGTCACAATGTGACAGCATAAAATGGAAAGTAGCTCTGAAGCGCTTATTGGAAACTAGTTTTTTTAATATTGTTTATTTTCTTATTGCGAATTTTTCTGCTGATGGTCCATAAGGGCACCTGTGTGGGTTTTTGGGTCATGTTGCGGTACAGGGTATGGATAGTCAATGTCCATTTTACTAAAATACTGGTTTAAATACTACTTCTTTACGGCACTTTGTCTGTGAGTCATGCAGGTTTTTGGGTCATGCTGTGGTACAGGACATGGATAGTCAATGTCCAGTTCAACTAAAATGGTGGTTCAAAGACTACTTTCTTCCGGCACTTTGTGATCTGTGGGTCATGCAGGTTTTAGGATCATGCTGTGGTACAGGACAGGGATAGACATTGTCCAGTTCAACTAAAATAGTGGTTCAAATACTACTTTCGTCCAGCGCTTTTTATTCTGAGGTTCTATAAAGGGTATCTTTGCTGGTTTTGGGGCATGCCGCTGTAAAAGAAACCAATAGTAAAGGGTCTTATTAAAAAAAAAGCTATTTCCGCGCTTCAAGGCCATCACAATGAACAGCGGTTACTGGGTGTCCACCCTCCTTTATCCACGTACCAAATCAAAAATCAGCAATTTCCTTCAACCCACTTCATTGGACAGCAGAATGCAGGAATTTGATACAGGACTCGTTGACCAACTGGAGACATCTGTTGCATCTTCTTTATGTTCTAATGTCACGGTGGAACAACGTCAGCAACGTGCCGCAGTAGAATGGCAATTTAGCCGTAGCAGCAGCAGCAGAAGCAAAATTGGAAAAATAGTTTTTTAAAATAGTCAATTTCTTATTGAGAATTTTTATTCGGAGGGTCCATAAGGGCATCTTTTGGTGGTTTTGGGGTCAGGCTACTTTAAAATGGATGCCAGGGGAGCCAATAGGGCAATATTCCTGCCAGGGGCCGGAATCAAAAAGGTGCCCTGTGATATGTTAAAAATAGGAAGTAGTGATGGGTGGGCACCCCATTTGATTTAGCTGCATGTGGACATGAAACGGTTAATAAATGACTGATGGCAGCCCTGGATCTCGCCACACCCATTGTAACTAAGGCCCTGCCAGCTGAACCTCCGCGTTCCCCGTTGGGACGTTCTTGCGGCCACCACATATGTGACGAGATGTTGGTCCCTGGTGCAAAAAGTGATAGGGGTCTCCTGCCAGTATCCATGTGCCATTTCCAATACCGGTGTCTTGTTTTGTGTGAAAGGGGCCCCGTAGCAGCTGCTACCGCTGTACCTGCTGTGGCTACGCCGTCCTCATGTTTTATGTTAGCCATTGAACATAATGAATTATTTTAACATACAAATTTTTTGCGGTGACTTTTATTGCCTAATTGTCTTGCCTAAGATGTAGCACCACATATCCAGTTTACTTTTGTGGATGTTAATTCAAGAGTCTCCTCACCTGTTTGGGTGTAAGAATGAAACTGGTGTTCCTCTCCCATAGACTATAATGGGCAATTAATAGTGATCGACTATTGGCTATCGACATGATAATGACCATTATCCACTATCGACACATAAAACGATAATTGACACAGTCGCTCATCACTACCCAGCATTTTACAAGTAATCATGGAATGAGTTTTTCCTTCCCATGTGCATAACCTTGCATTTATCTGTGTTATATATCATCTGCCACTTCTCTGCACAGGCCTCTAATTTATCTAAATCCCTTTGTAATAAAACATTATTCTGTATTGTGTTTATTACTTTACAGAGCTTAGTAGATTGATATTCTACTGTGCAATCCTTCTGTAAGGTCATTAATGAATATATTAAAGAGAAAAGGAAATCACTTTCTATTGTGAGGACAGGAACTTCTTTGGCCATATACTTTAAATAAAATGTACCAGAAGAGAAGAAAATGTGGCTCAAAGGAGCTACTCATCCTTGCACATGTAAAGAGTTGTACAGAAAAGAGGTGCTACTAGGCCACCAATTACTACAGGCACTTCACTAATGCAGGTGTTTTTGCAGGTAAAATGTTCATAACAATTGGTTGGATCTTCCATCAATCACATGTGCTGCAGATCAGCATTGTCCTTGACATTGTATTGTGAGTGTGTTTACAGGGTAAAATGTCCCAGGAAAGACCATTGTGTGGTGCAAATATTGTATTCTGAGTCCATTGTAATGTGACGGACCAGTGTATATGGGGAAAGCAGTTTCTTTATCTTAGAGCAGCTTAACGTCACTAAAAACTGTATGGTCTGATTGCAGTTAAACACATTATCCCAACTGTAGTACTATTAGAAGCTAAGATTTATGGATTTATGGTGCTATGTGACAGGGCACTAATGGCATAGATTTATAGATTGATTTTACCCTCCAAAACCACTATTCTGTGGCATTAACCTCTACGTCTCATCTGGCAGAGAGACCGTCAAACAACAGACTAGATCTCAGCTTTCTGGACCTTATAAGTATGAAACATGGGAATATTTTAAAGTATATAATGTAATTTATCATTTATGCTTTAGGCTCTGTCATCTAGAATAGTCAGATATTTAAAATAAAATAAAATAAATTCCAAGTGCCTACATCTGAAAAAAATTACAAATGCTCGTTGAATTGTCAGTCATCTTAAACTCCTTTCCACTGTGAACTCCTCGCAGAGAGTGGACATGAAAAGCAAGCCAGCACAAAGCCTACAATACTGTGAATAATTGTCACATAATAAAAGCTTTCTCTGCATTTTGTGACTTGCAGTAATACCAAGACTCCCACCATTCCATTGTGGAAGATGTGTATATATAGACAGAAATTTATTAGATTAATAGACAAAGAGATAGACCACTATGAAATAGAGATCAGATCTGTCTATTCCTGACACACTATGACCAATTTATGTATTAGGACTTTTTTTTTACTGATGTGACATATGAATATTTTTTTATTTTATTGTATATTACTAAAGAATAGAAATGTATAATGTAATTGAAGATAGTGATGACTTAGCAATTTAAATAGGAGTGCTGGTGCTTTAAAGGTGTATTCTCGCTACAAAGATCATATTTCAGATTATGAGGACAGTAAAAATAAGCACTTTTGTAATTGGGTTGCATTACCTAAGTCACTTAGTATAGTAGATATGAGCTTTTCTATGCATCTGTTTTCTACTTCTGCTGCTGCTAGTCGGGACACGCCTCTTTTCTGTGATTAGCTAGTCGGGACACGCCCCCGGATGGATTCCACCCATGTACATGCCCCCTACACTGTGATTGGCTGACTGACATTTCATTCAGCCTGTTGGGATACGTCCCCAGACAGGACATGCCCCGGACATGCCCCCTGCTCTATGTTTACTCCCTTCTGAGCTGCTAAAATCAAAAGTAAAACCAGCTATGTGAGAGGGCTGCTGGCTGTATACTCATCTCCCAGCTCTAAAGTGAATGATCTGGGTAGTTACTAACTGTTTAACTCATAGATCCCTTCATATAACACAGTCTTATGTCCTGTGTTCCCTTCATATAGCACATTCTTATACAGTCCTGCCTGATAATAGAGGGGGAAAGGAGGGCAGTGTGCATTCCTCATATGTGTTTCATCAGTTCAGGATGTGTGTATAACTGGTTATAGCATAGCAAGGACCTTGTGGAGCCTGGAGATGAAAGCTCTGCAGACACATAAGAACACTGCAGGAGGCTGCATGCTCTACAGACAACCTTCCCCTTCTACTGCAAATACAGAATGATGATGTCACAGCTCTTCAGTGAGGAGAGAAGCCCCTGCTGTGAGGAGAGACTCGCCCCTGGATTTCAAATTCAATCTCATAGAATAAGCTGAAGAGCACGAACAATTCAACCGATAAAACCCCTTTAAGCAGTATGCAGCACATGCAGCATGCAGCCAATTAGGAGACTGACAGGGGAGGGACTGCAGACATATAAGTGGCCTGCCAATTTAGGCAGTTTAGTTTTGAAGAGATATACAGTTAATATTAGGTGTTTCGGATGTTCCAGCATAAAGGGTCACACATGCCGTCAGTAAAGCAGAGACAGGAAGAGGCCACTGAAAAAATGCATAGTAGAAGGAGAAAGTACTCACAGAACAAGAAATAAAGTGGAAAGAACATAGAAAATAGCCCCATATAGCCAGTCGCCAGGTCCACTATTCGTAAGACAATATAGAACCCCTTGCTACAATTGCTGGGTCTAAAAGATCACCAGAGATGGGCCAGCAGTTAATCCCGGCTTGACTGTTGTGCAAGGTAATGGCTGAAGAGTCAAAATGGCAGAAGTGAAATGTGGAAAGAGTAGTGTATCTTCCTGCGGTGAAAGGAAACTGTCAGTTGTGTACATGAAACTTTAACAGTATATTCTCAAGTTATTAAAAGTAAGTAAAGCCTGCAAAGACCCCAAGCTGCTGTCTCCGTGGTTCTTCTTTGCCGGGTGCACTATTGATACCAGCACACCACTGGTAAGTCTACATTGCATCATACTGCACACCTGCATCGTTGCACCTTAGGGTATGTTCACACGGCGTGTTGAGTCTGTATGAACATACGCTTATAGATACATGTTTGGTTCCATCTTTCAGAAGCCAAACAGACCCAAACACGTATCTAATATGAGGAATGTGAATGAGGAATGTGATTTTACATTGCTTTTAACTTGAAACACGCATAGGCGTTCACACGAGTGATTGCCGATGCGAGTCTCATTGCTGCTTTCGCATCCGTCTTTCGGATCCGTTTCAAGAATTGACTTGTCAATTCTTGGTCGGAAAGACGCAGCAGGAGCCCTATTGTAAACTATAGTGTGCGATCCTGCTGCATCCAACACACATCGAAATACGCAGCTGCGTGTTGGATCCGTTTAGGGCCCGATCGACGCTACGTTTTTGGATGCGGTTTTCGGATCCAACACGAATCCAAAATCTGATCCAAACGAGCCATGTGAACGGCCCCATTTACATATCTTTCTGTTTATTTGTCTGTATGTATATCTGTCTGTATAATCTATCCATAGATCCGCCCATCTTTTATGGGGGTATAATATGTTGCAACAAGGAAAATCTTCCACTGAAACTTAGCTTTTAATAATAACTATTAAAAATACGTCAAGAATAATATATTAGAAATCACACAATATCAAGGGACCCCAAGGAGAACAAATTCTGAACAAGAAAAGTTCCTATTGGTCACCACAAGAATATGGAACCTATAATGTCCCTAGTCTGCCTGTAGCCCTAGGGATAGTACTCTGCAGGAGCAGCGTTCCAAAAGTGACGGTCCCACACTGGAACTCCTAAACTAAATGTCCCTACAATCAGGGAATATACACATAAGGAGACCAATCAAGAAACAATCCAGGAGTACAAATACCAACCACTGTAGACAGGATCATTAATCAATGCAAACAATAAACAAGAAAGATCCCACCTACTGTACCCAAACGCGTTTCCCTCTGTAGACGCAGAGTTCATCAGTGGGTATAGCAAAAATACACGAGGCCAGAGGTTAGTGTATCCTCCATGAGAGAGGTGCCTCTCATTAGTGACCCACCTGTTCAGTATAAAGGTCCACCTTAAATACACTCCAAGTCGCACCTTTGTGTCCCTTTGTGTGTACTTAAGGTGGACCTTTATACTGAACAGGTGGGTCACTAATGAGAGGCACCTCTCTCATGTAGGATACACTAACCTCTTGCCTTGTGTATTTTTGCTATACCCACTGATGAACTCTGCTTCTACAGAGGGAAACGCGTTTGGGTACAGTAGGTGGGATCTTTCTTGTTTATTGTTTGCATTGATTAATGATCCTGTCTACAGTGGTTGGTATTTGTACTCCTGGATTGTTTCTTGATTGGTCTCCTTATGTGTATATTCCTGATTGTAGGGACATTTAGTTTAGGAGTTCCAGTGTGGGACCGTCCCTTTTAGAACGCTGCTCCTGCGGAGTACTATCCCTAGGGCTACAGGCAGACTAGGGACATTATAGATTCCATATTCTTGTGGTGACCAATAGGAACTTTTCTTGTTCAGAATTTGTTCTCCTTGGGGTCCCTTGATATTATGTGATTTCTAATATATTATTCTTGATGTATTTTTAATAGTTATTATTAAAAGCTAAGTTTTAGTGGAAGATTTTCCTTGTTGCTATTTATGCTTTATGTTCCACTGTGGAATTCTGTTTCTTCAGAATTGGTCTTTCCTTGATGTTTGGTATAATATGTTACAGTTGCAATTTAAACATGGAGAATACAAAACAGAAGAGAACGTGAGAGAGAAATATAATTGTACTTATTTGTGAAGTTTAGTAAGTGAGTCCTTTAAGCGTAATTATGTATAATTTCCCTTTCCTGGCATTTAAACCTGCAGTGTGTTCTGCCATCCAAATCACCCATTTGATTTGTTGATCAGGGTACTTTAATTAAGCATGTATGAAAACCAGGTAATGTTGTTGTTAAATCAACATGAATCCTCCTTGAAGATACACATTATATCATGCTGATGGCTCAATAAAAATTCACAGCTATCTTTAGTGACTGTTCTACAGGGAAAACTTTTCCCCCCTCTATGTCTTGTTATATTCCCCCATAAAAGTCATCTGGCAGTCCTTCCTCCTGGATCTCTGCCATCACTATGAAACAATATACTGTCTTCCTTTAGGAACTGATTAGAATTACCTTTGTAGGCATAATCAGATAGTAAAGCTTGTAACAACTACGCCAAAGAGGTAATAGCGGAAAAAGACTTGGTGCGGGGGTAAAGTAGTGGAGTTAGGAATGAGGCCATTTATCTGCCCATATTAGCTAAGGTGTGGATGCTGTGAGCCCTGGGTGACACTCTTATGTCAATACCATGACTGAAATTCTGTCTTGAAAGGGTTGGCTAGTTCAAATAATAAAAAAAAATAAAATAAGCTTGAAACCGCTTTTAAATTTCAGCACGGACTCTACTGAATGGGATGACATTGTTCAAGTTGCTTATTGTTGATTTAAGCATAGGTAAATGAATGCTGCATACAATGAGCAGCTGCAGCAGTGACATCTTGTTTGGAAGAGAATGAATGGTAAGCAGAAGACAAGGAATAGCCAGCGCTGGAATGGAAGAGAGTACATAAAGGGTTTTAAAAATTGTACTTGTCACCAGCCGCCTATTGTTTCATATTTATTTGAACTGGACAATCTCTTTAATCATGAAATGAAAAGTACAGACTCTTCCAGAAATGTGTTTAAGGTAAAGTTCACTTTTGCAGGAGTATAGCTACTGCTGTAGCAGCCATAGAGGCTGCTACCAGGGCCACATTCTCATGGGGACCCAGGCTGCCCTGCCTATTCCCTTCAACCTGCACATAGGTATGACTGCACAGATTTCTTAGGGAAAGTCTGCTGCCCTATCGAATCCTTGAACTTTCTTCTCGATAATTAGGCAAAGTGCTCCTGAATCTCCCAGTCTGGGGTCTGATTTTTTAGGGATCTGTTTTTGGGGTCTAACATTTTTTTAGGGTCTATTGATATAGAGGTCTGGATTCATAATTAATTTATCTGGTTTGTTGGCTGATAATTTAGAGGTCTTGTCTTGGGTTCTCTTTAACGTATTTAGACTTAATATTTTTTAAGGATTGACAGTGAATATCATTGTTGTATCAGGAAGCAAACCTATTGACCAATGGCTGGTCAATAGGGTTTGAGTGATGCTAAGGTTTTGCTTTTACTGGTTGAGCGTTAGTTGGCTTCGACATGGGGCGATAGTATAGTCGGCCCCATCGAAAAGGGTTTTTCGATAGTCGATCATCCCCGGAAACCATTGAAGTCTATGGGAGAGAACACACCTTCATTTTTCACCCAAAACAGGGTGGAGAAGCTGGAAAATTAACACCCAAAAACAGTCAAATGGATACTGCTACTCTTGGGCACAACACTTGGGCTTAAAACCCACAAAAAAAAGTAAACACCCATTCACATCCCTGTCTTGACCACAGCATGACCCTTAAAAACTGCCCCCCCCCAAAATTTTTAAAAAGTCCCAGAAGGCAGTATTATTTAAACCAGATTTTATTGAACGGGACATTGAATACCCCTGCCCTGGAAGCGAAACCCCAAAAAAACCCGCATGCCCCAAGATTAAAAAGTCCCGGAAGAAAGTAGTCTTTGAACCACCATTTTAGTTGAACTTAATTGAAAACCCTATCCTGGACCGCGCATGCCCCTTAAAAACCTTTTGCCCCCCAGATTAAAAATCGGTGTTGGAGCAGATAGCGTGCACCATTTCTTAATACTCGTGTTTTGGGGATTGTCCCCGCTTGCATGCGTGGGTGAGGTGGTAAAAAAAGTTTTGCCAGAGGTCACCCATTAGGCCCTTCTGCTTCCCTGCTGCTGCTGCCGTAGGCTACTTGGCACTCTCCCCGCGTCACGTCGCTGGCGTTGTTCCCCCCATGACATTTGAATAAGTGAAGAGACGCAACAGAGTCTCATTTGTAAATCAAAGGTCTCTATTTCCTGCATTTTATCTCTTTTGGGGTGGGGAAGGAAAGTCTGATTTTTGTTTTGCCCGGGGGATCCATTTGGGGGGCCCCCATAACTGTTGTTCATTTTGAGGGGCCTTAATGCGAGGATCAGTTGGGGGAAAAGGGGGGAGCATCCAACCTCTTGAGAGAGGGACCCTTTGATTTCCCAACCCCTCGGGGTCGAAGGGACTAGAAAAACTACTTCCTATCTCCCCCCCTAAAATTTCCCCAAAAACCTTTTCCAAGGCGGGGACTCGGTAACTTCGGTGTTTGGAATCCTCCTTCCCCCTCCGCGCCTCCGGCACGCTTCAACACAGCCCGGGATTTTCCCTAAATGATCCCCCGAGAGCTGATGCCCCCCCCCTTGGCCCCCGAACCACTGCCTAATGAAAAAACGAGAATTGTGAAACTGTGGGGCCTTGTATTTGACGGAGAGAAAGGCCCCGTGTCCGATCTGTGTCCGTCTCCTCCCCCGTCGTGGCGGGACCCGTTTTTCAGAGTGTCCAACGATCGTTTTCCAGAAATAAAATCACCAAATGCCTGCTACAAGGGGATTTTCCGCACTGACCATTTTGGGGGCTTTTCAAAAAGGCAAGGTTTGGGGCAGGCTCTTTCCCTGCCTCCATTCGGTGGTTCAACACCCCGAGGGCCGCACCGTGTTGTCAGGCCTGTTCACTTCTATGGGATGGGGATTGCGCGCTCCACAATCGCTAGCATGTGGAGGGGGGAATTCCACTGTTGGCCCCGTCAACAATGAGCGGTTGACGGGGAGGCCGACTGACGCGCAACGCGCCAGGGGGTACGAAGCAGGGGGCGAACGGCGGGAAATGCGAAATCAGACCCCGACCCCCTTCAGCAGGGAGTCCCTACCCGGTAGCTCTTTTGAAATTTCTGGACGACCAGGGTTTATGACATGGCCAGGCAAGGATGTGCTCCGCCTACCGATCTTAAGGGCGGCCGCAGATTTCCCCGTTATCGCATACCACCTTTGCCGGCAAAGGTTCTTGTCACCCACCACGCCGGTCTCATTGCGGAGAGCTGTCCCCCAGCTCCTACCTGTGTGGGGATGGCTCCAAGCAGATTAATTTCAAAAGGGTTGGTTTCCCCTGGGCACGGATCCCCGAGGACCTTTGGGGGAAAGAGCCCTGCACCATCCCCGCAGTTTTGAAGGCGTGCGCCGAGCCCGGAAACCACCGTCACCCCCGAACATCCACCCCGCAACCCGTGGCTTTTCCCGGGTTTTTAGCGGCCTTTTGGGCCGTGCTTTCTAGTCCTGTGTCGGTGGCAGAGGGGCTTTTCCGGCCCAAGATGCAGACAACCGCTTGAAATTTTAGATGCAGTGGCTGGCCAGGGCGGGGCGGCTTTTCTGGCAAAAAAATGCCTGCCACATTTGGTATTGGGGGCAGGGAAGGGGCCATCTGGCGGAACCCATCTGTGTCCACCAGAGGAAAGGCAACATTTCCAAGGGCCAAAACCGACAATGCCGAAATTCAGGCTTTTGGCTTTGGGATGGTTTGGGTTAAAGTGTTTCTTCTGTTTCCCAAACCTGGAAGACAAAAGGCTGGCTGCTAGCTGGCTGCTGTACGGCGTGCGGGTCGTCAAACTGGGGGAAAGGGAAAGAAGGGGTAGGATGGGTCTCTGGTGGTGCTGGTGGTACTTGGGCGACGGTGGAGGCTGAAGCGGAGGCTGATCCCTGATCATGACCTTGAGAGACATGGGCAGCTGAGGAACGCATTGGGGGTGGCGGAGGAGGAGGAGGCAGAGACAGGGGGTGACAGTGGTTGGAGGCCCGGGCGTCGGTCTGGCCTTTTTTGGGCCCAAGTTTTTTCCTCCATTTCAACTCATGCATTCGCTGCATGTGACTAGACATGTTGGTGGTGGTTAACCACTTAAGGTTCTTGCCTTACTTATGCGTTTACGGCAAAGGCAGGCATATGACATCGCTGGGTGAATCAAAAGGCTTGCTCAAAAAAGGCCCAGGCATGCGAGGTCCTGGACCTTTTTGACGGCGATAAGCGAGGAGGGGGGTTTTGCGCTGACCGTGGCTTGCGGAATCATATCAGCGGACTTCTGCGACCGCCCTCTTCTTTTTGTGGCGGGACCCGTATTGACACTACCCCCTCGTCTTCCTCCTCGTCCATGATGAAGCGCTCGCAAGAAAATTCTGCGGAAAAGACCACGATGGATCCGCAATGTGTCATCATCATCATCATCTAACACAGGTGACTTGGTCGTCCTAACTTTCTGCATCCAGAAGCTGCGGGCTACAAGCAAGAGGCCTTTCAAGGCGTTGCCGACCGCCCGGATTTTTGCCCATTGACCGGCTTCCTTCTCCTCCTCTGATGGCAAACAGTAACTGGGCGGTCAGAGCAGACTAAATCATCCTCTTGATCTTTTAACATGCCTTCTGACCCCAACCGCATTTTGTCATCAAAGAGGTCTTCAGACAATGGATTATCCACAGTGGGGGGGGTACACGAGTTGAATTTGGGTGCTACATGTTGGACGGATGCTGATGATGCTGATGACTACATTTGTGGCCATGACTGGGAGGACGAGGAGGTAAGACTGCTGGATGCAGGTTGCTTAACCACTGAAGGACAGATTGGCGACGCTGTTCGTTACTGAGTTTTCACAGGGCCCTGACCCAGCGATGACAGGCCTGACGGCCTACAACTGACGATCCGCTGGCATGCGTGTTGTCGCCAGCACTGGAAGGAGCACCTTCTCTCGTACCTCTCCCTCCATGTCCTACCCCCCTCTTTGCTCGCTTATCACCGCATTTGCTCCATGTTCCCGAAATATAAAAATTTGAGAAGGTATGGAATAGTTTTGGAAAGTCTCTTATTAAAAAGACGGCAAATCACAGCTATTTTTTAAATCCCTCAAATCAAAACAAAATTGCTGGAATTAAATTTAACTGCAAGGGGGTCTCTATCAACAAATTGGACTGGTGCAAACGTGCAAAAAACAGTATCTGTTATGTTTTCGTAAATACACGGTATTTTTTGCACCTTTCAATTTTACCTGTGGGGACATAAAATTGCTGTTTTCAGATTTACGTGCAAGCTGCGTCAATGAACAAAGCTGTAGTGCGCCAAAGTGAAAAACACGTATCTGAAATGTATTATGAAAATAAAATGTATTTTTTGCACCTTCAAATTTTACCTGTGGTGATATAAAATTGCTGTTTTAAGATTTACGTGCAAGCTGCGTCAATGAAAAAAGCTGTAGTGCGCCAAAGTCAAAAAACACGTGTCGGTTAAGTTTTCGGATAATAGACGGTATTTTTTGCCCTTTCAATTCACCTGTGGTGACTATAAAATTGCTGTTTTCAGATTTACGTGCAAGCTGCGTCAATGAACCAAAGCTGTAGTGCACCAAAGTCAAAAAACACGTATCTGAAATGTTTCAGATAATAAAAGTATTTTTTGGCACCTATCAATTCACCAGTGGTAACTACAAAAATGCTGGATTCAAAATTTAACTGCAAGGTGGCTCTATCAACAAATCTGGTCTGGGCAAAAGTGCAAAATACACGTATCTGTAATGTTTTCGGATAATAAAAGGATTTTTGGCACCTATCAATTCACCTGTGGTGACTACATAATGCTGTATTCAAATTTTACTGCATAGTAGATATATGAACAAAGCTGGCCTGCCGGCCAAAGTGGAAAAAAAAAAAACACGTATTGAAAATTGTATTCGGTAATAAAAAGGTTAAAATATTTTTTGGCACCTATCAATTTACCTTGGTGACTACAAAAATTGCAGTATTCACATTTTAGTGCAAAGTGCCTCAATGAACAAAGCTGTAGTGCGCCAAAATCAAAAAAACGTTTTCTGAAATATATTCGGATAATACAACTGTAGTTTTTTGCACCTATCACCTGTGGCTGACTTGCTGGATTCTATTTAGTTACAAGGTGGATATATCCAACAAAGGTGGAATTGGGCAAAATTGAAAATGAACACCTATCCTGAAATGTATACTGATAATAAAAAGTGGAGTTTTTGCACCTAACAAGAGACTGCAGTTACAAGAAAAGATGTGGTATCCTATAAGTTCAGGCTGCCAATATCCATGAAATATTGTCAATAGAAAACTGTGTAATAATAAAGCTTATTGCAATGTCTACACTGTAACGTATCTGGAGTGGATCCACTGACCACCGCAGCGATGAGGCGTAAGCCCTACCAGAAGAGTGGAATCTAAGTGGGACCCGGGTTTTCACCTAAGCCCCGCCGCAAAGCGGGAAGTCTTGCTCGCGTCGGGTGTCCACCAGGTACACTACCACTGGCGGGGCTTGCCTGCGGTGACGGCCAAGGTGTCGAGGTATAGGAACGGACCAGGCAGGCACGTAGTCGAGACATCGACAGAAGTTCAGGACAGGCGGCTCCTGTTTTCGTGGACGGTAGTACAAGCAGGTGGGTCGGCAGCGGCAAGGTTCTAGACGGTAGACGTAGCAGAGTCGGTACACAGGAAGGCAATACTCTGGAACCTCAGGAACACTTTCACCATGGGTACTGAACACCAGATCTGGCGAGGCCGGCAGGACGTGATCGGACTAAATAGGAGCAGTGCCCTGCATGAACCAATTACCGGGCGCACTGTCCCCTTTAAAATTCAAATTGCCGCGCGCCAGCCCCGGTGCCCCTAGGGCGGAGCAACGTGCGGGAACCCGGAAGCAGGTCAATGAATGCAAAACAGCTGTGGCGGAGGTACTCGTGCATGCCGGCGGTGGAACGGTGGAGCGAGCGGACCCCGTGAACCCAACGTTGCGGGACGGGCCTCCGCTCGGTGCAAGGGGCACGGGCGCGCCTGCGACCCGGACAGTGTTTCGCAGGGGCTGTCCGTGACAGTACCCTCCCCCTTGGCCTCCCCCTCTTACTTAGGACTACAGAAAGCACCGGAGGTGAACGTGCGGTGTTTTCAGGATGTTCTCCTCCGGTTCTCAGGACCTCTCTTCAGGGCGAAACCCCCTCCATTCCACCAAGAAGTATCAGCTTTTCGCCCTATTTCTTCTCATGCCCAGAATCTCCTGACCTCGAAGGACATTTGGGCGCGTCAGCCACAGAATCGAGTAGGAGCGCGTGTGAGCTGGGAAAAATGGTAACGGACCAGAGGTTTCATAAGGAGACATGATACGCGTTGGGAATTTTCAATCATGTGGAGGGAGCCGGAGTTTGAGTATGCTACCGGATTGATGCGCTGAAGACCTCAAAGGGTCCCCAGGAAACGGGTCCCAGTTTTGTGAGACGGCATCATTAAGCGGACATATCTAGATGAGAGCCACACCTTTTCACCTGGGAGAACACCAGATTAGGGATTCTCTCTTTGTCCCTGAGACTTCATGCGCGTCTGAGGCGCTGGATGCAGCGACTGACGGATCTGGTACAGATGGGCCTTCATGTCTTGAACCAGTGCTTCCGCCGCCGTTGAACCTCGAGAGGTTGAGCCAGAGGGAGCAGGGGGGCGGGATGCAAGCCATACACGGATGTACGGAAGGGGTGAGGCCCCCGCGACCTCGGACTCAAGGGAGTATTGCCTTAGGAGAACACCGCCCACGCAGTAAATTGGCCAATCATCTTTGGCGTGCCGAACGTAAAGACGAAGGAAGCAACCCAGGACTTGTGGATCGACCCTCTCCACCTGCCGTTCGTTCTGTGGATTGGTAGCTAAGAGAAGTCGAGCTTCACTTGAATTGGTTGCACAGAGCTCGCCAAAACTGAGAGACAAATTGAACTCCCGGTCCGAGACAATTTGTCTGATGGTAGTCCCATGGGAGCCGGAGTCACATGTATGAACATGAATAAATCAGCTAGCCGTGGAGGCTAGATGGCAGCCCTGGCAACGGGACGAAGTGCGCCATTATTTGGGAAAAGCTGATACATTAAATCATCCAATAATGGTTGAGTTGCCAGACAGACGGAGAGGGAGGTTTCGGTTATAAAGTCCATCGAAATGTTGGTCCAGGGGGTATAGTGGGAACGGGTGAGTGGCTGTACGTAGAGGGCCTGCCTGCTTTGTGGACTTGGGCGTCTGTTCCGGGCACAGGGAGTGCGGGCGAGCGGACTCAACGAAGTATCCTGGGTGTGCGGAGGTTATCCTTCTACCAGCAGCTTGTCGCGTCGTGCTCATTAGAACCGGGATATCAGGTGGAAGGTTCTTACAGGCCTGGCCGGGAGATGGCCACCACCAAGTGAGTCAATGTCCCCATTACAAGTATAACGTCTGCGTGAGGAGGGCAGGCCGCGACATAAGTCCGCTTCACAGAGGGACCTTCCGAGGGTCCACTGGAGCACCAGAGATGCTACGTTTCTGGGGGATGTATTTGTTCCAGTGAGAGCTCTTTCACCCACCACGTTCGAAGCGACGGGAGAGGGTTCATCAGCTTCTTACTATTCTTCTCGGCTCGTCCTGAAATGGATCTGAAAGTCGAAAAGCCGGAGAAGAAGAGCGTACCACATGGCCTGGGCCGAGGTGTTAATTCGCTGAGCAGTACTGTGAGATATTGGAGGTTCATGTGGTCCAAGTAATAGCGTAAGAGAAAACGGCACCCTCCACAGAGTAACTGCCACGTCCTCCAGGCCAAATTGAATGGCCAGTATGCGTCCGGGTCGTCCAATCGAGTGTAGATTTCCTCTGCTGGCTTAAGAGATGAACTCTTGGAGAAGAAGCCGCACGACACAGTCTTACCGCGTATGCCCTTTTAGTAAGGACGTCTCCAGCCCCCACATGACGAAGTAATCCACTCCATAGTGAAGGTGAGTTTTCACGGGGGGTCTGGACGTGGCAAGAGATAGAAGCTCGTCGAGAAGTGCTGGATATTGAGCGTGTCTACGAAACGCGCTCCTCGGCCTCGACAGGACCAACTGCGCTGGATAGTCATGTTTCTTGAGTGAGAAGAGCCAACTATCGGGTGGCCACCAGCGTAGAGAAGTGCGGATGAATAGTCGATATAAATTGCAAAGAGAGCCCAAGAATCTGCTGGGGATTAGATCCCTCAGCCCGACGGGGAGCGTGCTTTTGCAATACGGCATACAGTTTAGCAGTGTCCATCGTAGGCTTTGGTCAGAAGACAATACCCCAGTAAACGGGATGCTATGTCTGAATGGAAGAGTCACTTCCTAGCTTGGGCAAAACAGTGGGTATTGTCCCACGGAGACGTCTTAGTACTTGATGGACATGGCCTGCGGTGAGGGTCCTCGAAGGTCAGGGAGAGAACACCAGGAATGTCATTCGAGGTAGACGTACCATTGCGAGGAGAGAAGAGGTCCCTGAAGCATCATCACCGAGCTCCTGAAAGACGGCTGGGCTCATTACAGGGAGTATCCGAAGGCATCACCAGGTACATTCGTAGTGCCAGCACTGGTGTTGAAGGCCGTCTTCCCATTCATCTGCCTTGGTGTGATTCGGACCAAGTTTGTTAGGCCCCTCTCAAATCCAATTTGTGAGGAAAATCTTGGGCGTCCTTGCAGCGATCAAAAAGTTCCGTGATCAGCGGCAAGGAGTAACGTTCTATACGCCGTGATCTTGTTCAAGCCCGTAGTCAATGCAGGGCCATAATGTACCGTACCTCTCTTCGCGAAAAAGGAACCCCGGGCGCGCCAGCGGGTGACGAGGACTTCCGGATGAACCCCTTCTTGAGAATTCTCCTGGATGGTACTGTCGCCATGGCATGGGTCTTCAGAACAAGACAGAGAGAAGACTCGGCCACGGGAGGAATGAGTACCCGGCAAAAAGTCGTGATCGGGGCAATCGTATGGACGATGCGGCGTTAAACTCTCGGCTTGTTCTCTAGGTGGGGTGGGGGGTGGGGGGGGGGGTGGGGGGGGGTGTGGGGTGGGAGGTGGGGGGAGAGGGGGGGAGAGGGGGGGGGGGGGGGGGGGGGAGAGGGGGGAGGGGGGGAGGGGGTGGGGGGTGGGGGGGGGGGGGGGGGGGGGAGAGTGGGGGGGGGGGGGGGGGGGGAGGGGGGGGGAGGGGGGGGGGGGGGGGGGTGGGGGGTGGAGGGGGGGGGGGGGGGGGGGGGAGGGGGGGGGGGGGGCGGGTGGGGGGGAGGGGGCGAGGGTGAGGGGGAGGGGGGGGGGAGGGGGTGGGGTGGGGGGGGTGTGGGAACACATCGCAACTCCCAGACTATTCGGTGCGGCGAGCCCGGGGCAGCAGCTCCTGAAGGGTTAAGCGAGAGCAGAAAGACACCGGTCGAGGTGCCACCAAAACAACGGCCCCCGTACAGTTGGACCCCAACGAATCACCTCTCCCGTAACCATCGGATAGGAGAATGGAGCGCGTAGCCCATGGGAGTCCTAGTGATGGATCGCCGCGCGTCGGGAGCGAGTCAACACATAGAAGGTTATCATCCTCCTTATGCAGTGCCGCCCACATGGAGAGACAGTGGCCTTGGTGACGAACTTGATGGTGTCGCTAAGCAGCTCCCCTGCTGACTGATAGAGACAAGAGCGGTGTCTCCAGGCACGGTACCACTGTATAGCCGTATACCTGCTCTCACTAGAGGCTGTGGATAAGTTCCCCTGAGCCCGAGTCCAGAAACGCCGAACCTGGAATGTGATCCAGACTCTGACACGACCTGCACAGCAACAACAGGACGTGTGAGAGGGAGGAGGTTTCACTATGGCGAATGCTCTCCCACGGCAGATCCTAGTGCGGGAGTTTTCCCGCAGCTTTGGGGCGCTTGGGACGAAAATTCTCCGAAAATGCCTGGGCTGCCACAAGTAGAGACACAACCAGTTGTCGCCGCTGGGCCAATCTCTTCGCTCAGAGAGGCAGTCCTTCATCAATCTGCATGGCTCGTCGTGTGTTTGGAGCCTGAGTGGCGCGAGGCCCCTGGAACACCGGTGCCAGGCGAGGAAACCGCGAGGTGGGCTGACTAGGCGCTTTTGGCAGAGAGTTCCTCCTCGCCATTCCAATGAAGCGTATATCGATGCGGGTCGCCAACCGGGATCAAAGGTCGCTAAGGGAGGATGGAGAGAGGTCTCTAGCGGCCAAGACGTCTTTAACTCAACTTGAGAGAGTCCCTTCTGAACGTAGCACATAGTGCGGCCTCGTTCCATGTTCAGTCAAGCCATCGTACTAATTGCACCGCGTAGTCTCCTACCGACAGGTCTCCCTGGCGTAGATTTAGGAGGGCCGTCTCAGGCGGTAGGAGGCACGGGCTGGTTCCTGAAGAGCGTTGCGAACTCACTGTGCAGGAATGACTGTAGATTCCCGCCGTCACCGGATCATCTCTGTCCCATAAGGGTGTAGCCCATGCAGGGGCCTTCCCGGAAGGAGCTGATCACGAAACCACCTTCGCACGTTCCGACAGGGAACGAGGTGCGGGTTCATCAGCACCACGTGCATAGAGCATTGGTGATAAACCCCTGCATAGTTTCGGGTCACCGAGCTGAACTTGGGATCCGCCTGTGTATCACAGGAACCTCGCTGAGGCAGGGGCAACTGTAGATGGCAGGATGCTGCTGCTGAACGGTGACGAGCCTGCTGCACCAAGGAGGAGAGTTGCTCGAGGACTGAGCTGGTGCTTTGGCTGCGCAATCTGTTGTGTATTGCTTGAACACGCAACGTTGGTGAATGCTGGCAACACTTGGGTAAGGGTACCTGGCGGAATCCATGGCCGGATCCTACTGTAACGGATTCTGAGTGTGTGATCCACTGGACCAACCGCAGTGCGATGGCGTACAGCCCCCTACGCAGGGAGTGGAAGTCTAAGTGTACCCGCTGTTTTACACCAGAGCCCGCCGCAAAGCGGTGATGGTCTTGGCTGCTGCGGGTGTCCACCAGTCACTACCAGGCTGGCGAGGGGGGCATGTTGCCTGCGGTGGAGGCCATGGGTGCGAAGTACATGGATACGGCAGTGCAGGCTCGTAAGTTCGAGGACAACAGAAGTCAGGACAGGCGGCACCTGGTTCGTGGACGTTAACAAGCAGGAGGTTGTGGCAGCGCAAGGTTCATAGACGTTAACTTAGCTAGATGGAGTCGGGTACAACAGGACAGTCAATACTGTAACGGACGTCAGGAACAACTTTGCCACCATAGGGTTGAACCACCAAGGAGTCCGCGACGGCCGTCAGAAGTGACCCGACTAAATAGGAGCAGTGTGCCGGCAATGGAACCGAATACCGGCGCACTGTGCCTCCATTAAATTCAAATTTCCGGCGCGCGCCCGCCCCTAGGGGCGAGCTCTACGCGGCGTGGATACCCGCGAGCAGCCTGAGCAGGAGCGTGGCCGGGTAAGTGCCATGAGTTGGCAGGGACGGTGAGAGGCGAGCGATACTTCCGAATTCCCGAACGTGCGGGACGGGGCAGCCGCTCGGAGCAGGGCCACGGGGGCGCGCCTGCTACCACCGGGACAGTGGTCGCAGGGGCTTCCGTTGACATACACTAAGACTTGGTGAACTTTATCCATAATCTAATAGAGCTTGCTGTGTTCGCGTCCGGCGGTGGGCCCCCCCTCCGCTCCCCACGTGACTTACAGCGGTAGATGCTCCTCTAAAATTTCTCTACCTAACTAATAAAATCTTCCAATCTCTAATCTAACTAAATTGTAAGGAGTCACAGCTAATAGTAGAGGTTTCTCTTTGAAGAAATATAATTATTTCGCTGTAGCTGTTATTGGACACAAGCAGAGCGCATGTCCTTCTGCTCGTGAGACGCTGAGAGACACTGAGAGCTGTGAACAGGAAACGCTGTTCTAATGTAAAACGAGGTCATGTGATTTTTCCAGCCAATCGACACCATAACATCCCAGTCATGTGACGTCGCCACACACATCTCTTACCCTGCCTCAATTCTTGTAAATCTGATTTCTGGCCGCCAATAATGTACAGGGAAGTCGGCGAAATGGCGTCGATCTTAATAGATGATGCACAGATTTTAACCTAAATTATCGCGCATGAATCTAAAAAATCCCCGATCACCATAAAAACTGTGCCGAGATTTCAACATTGTACAGATAATAGATCGCTCAACACTACTCTGTTACGTTTACAAGAGACAATGATCATCTGAAGCAAAGTATGGCTCAGATGAGCTACATAAATCCAGTATCCTAGGGAGGCCAAATCACATACAGAAAATGAGAGTAACAGTGCTCTCCCTATTAAATAATATGGCTGGAATTCCAGCCATTGATCATTGTGTGCTTTGATAGGCACAGAAGTTCCCAGCAGCGGATGGATGGATCTTTTTAGAATACAAAATAGAAGTTGCTCGTTGTGGAGTGCTCCCATCTGCAAAGTCAACAAACCAATGACAGAGCATATGAACTTGGTCAGAACTTGGTCAGGCAATGGATAATGGTTGCTCCAGATGGACTACAGAAATCTAGTAACAGGTTACCAAGTACTGGTGTAGGAAATTTCCTGCAGACCCAAAATCTAAGAAGGCATGATTAGGGAAGCAGGTCCCTAAAAAGTTCTCATGGTGACAACTTAAGTGATTTTATGAGAGGAACAATTTTTGCCATAGGCAGTCCCTTTCCACTTTGCCCATCATTAAAATTTCCAATTTCATTGAACAATCCCACAGATAATGACTTTTGTCTCTGCAGTATAAAGCCTTATAATTATCTTACTTGCTGGTCTTCAATATAAATCTACAATATCTCAATTTACATGTAATGGGAAACAGGTGCAAAATGCTGCAGTGCGCTTTAAAAACTGAGATGTCCAGTTTTTGGTTGCCTTTCTTACTACCTAATGTGTATCCGACTGGCCAGAGTGATTAGGTCATGCAAACCTGCCAACTCATCCTTGATTTTCCTACCCAAAAGGAAACCATCAATGCCTTGTATTTGCAATTAAGATTGAAAGCCATTGAGTGCAACTGAATAGGTTATTGACACATGTGGACATGTTTAGATGTAAAGAAAAAAAGACAAAAACTGGCAAACCACAGTGCAGAGACTTCAAAAAAGGAGATTATATGTAGAACCTGCTCACCTGAGAGAGATGTCTGTATGTGTTATCCCAGCTACTGAGCCTCCTGGAACCAGTCATGGACAATGCAGCCATTTTGGAAAGTAAGTGGGCCACTAGACTCTGCTTAAATGGACATGTTTACACTGCTGAGGTGCTACCACCAAGCATATGCTACTTCCTAACAGGTGTGAGTACATTGGTCAGAAGATTAAGCTGTAAACCTAAGCTGCAGCCTTATATTCTTAGTGTGCCTCATCTGCTTTACACAAAGGATCCATTTCTCTGCTTACATTATTATTGGGGACTCCCACCAAGATATCGTAGACATGGGCATTCAAATCAGCAGCTGTAGAGACCATGAAGCACTCATGCCAAAGGACCCTAACCAGAGCTATGACTATGACTAATTTATTGATATTTTATGTGATAAAGCAACACAAAGTAACAGATATTTGTGAAGTGTAAAGAAAATGATAAGTCGTTTTCCAAATTTGTAAGTTAAAAAATGAAAAGTATAGTGTTCATATGTATTAAGCACCTGTACTCTGACACTAAATAAAATCCATTGTGACCAATTGTCTTTAGAAGTAATTAGTAAATAGAGTACATCTGTATGTAATTTATTCTCAGTATAACTACAGCTATTTTGTTAGAGAACATTAGGGAACAAAGCATCATGAAAACCAAGAAACACACTAGACACCTCAGGGATAACGTAAAAGCAAAGCTTATTGCAGGGTAAGGTTTTAACAAAGTAGCCCAAGCTCTGAACATCTCATGGAGCACTGTTCAATCCATTATCCATAACAGGAGTATGGAACAACTGCTAACCTATGGCCATCCACCCTAACTGGTAGCTCAGATAAGTAGAACACTAATTAGAGGCCCAGGGTCACTCTGGAGGAGAAAGGCTTATTGTCAGAGTCCCTTAGACTAAGGCAAAAAAGGGATTATTATCGGTCGACATAGTATTCTGGGGCAGAGAAAAGTTTAAGTACACCATTTCTAGTGGTCTAGGGCAGTGAAGAGGATAATAACACCATTCCTGGAGCACTGTTTCAGTAAAGGGGTTAGTATTTCATTTAATGGTAGTGTAGGGCACAGAAAGGGTTAAGATCCATATCCCTGGTGGGCAAATAAAGAGTTAATGTCCAAATCTCTGGTGGCCCAAGGTAGAAGAATATCAGGGAGCACCAGAAGTATGTGCAAGAGCAGAATTTGTCTGATCAGGAGGAGAGTAAAGTCTTTACGCTATGTGACTGGGCTTCCATGCAGCTTAAAGGAGGTAGTGTGGGTACATTGGGTTGCCAACAGCCCTGTCAAGAGCTAGGCCGCTGCTCAGTTTGTCCAAATTATAATGTGATATTGTGAGGGGGTTGGAGGCAATCTACATACTGAAGGTGGATGAACATGCTGTATAATAACTAAGGCCAGTTTATATCATAGTTGCCAACTTTTGAAAATGAAAAATCAGGAGATAATAGTGGGCGGCGCGCATGGCCATACCCATCTTGATGGTATGCCACGCCCCTTCAAAAAGCCACACCTACTCCACCTAACTGCATAACGGCTTTGGAAGAAAGCCAGGTAGATGCCCTTATAGCCAGGTAGTAGCCCCCCATAACTAGGTAGTGCCCCTTACAGGCAGGTAGATGCCCTCTCTGTAGCCAGGTAGAGCCAAATTTGTTGCCAGGTAGATGCCTCCCTGTGTTAGCCAGGTAGATGCCCCCAATGTTTGCCAGTAGTGCCCCCATTGTTTGCCCGGTAGTGCCCCCTTTGTAGCCAGGTAGTGCCCCCTCTGTTGGCCAGGTAGTGCCCCCTCTGTTGGCCAGGTAGATGCCCCCATTGCTTTCCAGGTAGTGCCCCCTCTGTTGCCAGGTAGATGCCCCCATTGTTTGCCAGGTAGTGCCCCCTCTGTAGCCAGGTAGTGCCCCCATTGTTAGCCAGGTAGTGACCTATTGTTAGCCAGGTAGTGCCCCCATCGTTAGCCAGGTATGCCCCCATGCCCCCATTGTTAGCCAGGTAGTGCCTCCATTGTTGCCAGGTAGACCCCCCATTGTAGCCAGGTAGTGCCCCCATTGTAGCCAGGTAGTGCCCCCATTGTTAGCCAGGTAGTGCCCCCATTGTTAGCCAGGTAGTGCCCCCATTTGTAGCTAGGGTAGACCCCCATTGTTAGCCAGGTAGTGCCCCATTGGTTAGCCAGGTAGTGCCCCCTCTGTTGCCAGGTAGACCCCCCATTGTAGCTAGTTAGACCTCCCATTGTAGCCAGGTAGACCCCCCATTGTAGCCAGACAGTGCCCCCCTAAAACTAATAAAAATAAAATAATAAAATCCACTTACCTGACCAGGCTCCTGCAGAGCGGCCCGCTCCTGGACATCTCCTCAGCAGTGTCACAGGGGAAGTGAGAGCAGCCGCGCGGTCACTTCCTCTGTGACGCTGACATGTTTTGTAAAGCGCAAAAGCGGCGCCGGACATACAGGGGAGAAGGCAAAAGGGAGCGCTCCCCTCCTGCCTCCTCCCTGCTCAGCGAGACTCCGGGCGGGTGTGAGCGGAAACCCTGCCCCGCTTCACCGCCCGTGGGGAACGGAACTGGCGGCCCCGGGAGATAGCGCACCAGCGCTTATCCGGCGCCGGGGCCTTTTAAAGGACCCCCGCCGCCTGCTGGCGGCGGGAGAAATGCCAACTCCCCCGAGAGGGCAGGGGGGGGGGACCCCAAATAGCGGGACCCCACCCCCCCCCCCCCAAAAACGGGAGCGTTGGCATGGTTGGTTTATATGCACAACAGGATAAAGTATAGCACAAGTATAGCAGGATAAACTAACTCTGCTCTGTATATAGTATGTTCCAGGTGTAATGAATGGAAAAAATCCATATTCAAAAGGAAACATCTGAGATTAAACTTTATCCCATGTAATACATTATAGAGGAGTTCAATTATTGCCTGCTTTTGGAGACAGAACAGATATACTGTACTTTACTATGAGAAAAATTCAGATCTTCTGTGGTTCAGTGAGAGTTCAAATAAAAGTTGCATAATGAGGATAATAATGCATATGTAGATAATATACTAGATGTGTGTGTGTGATATTGTGATATCTACCAGATGTCTGAAAATATTCTGAATTATTATTGAGTGTTTTCTTGGCAGTCAAACAGTCATACTGTTTTATAAAATGAATATTGTATTAAGGGAAAAGAATGTATCACTTGGTCTGTTTGTCATCCAATGTAATAGAATAAAATGTATTTGCCTCATCCTCATCTTTGAATGAATATATCAAGACAATACACCTTGAAAGCAAAGACTGGACACCCTTTAAATTAAAATTCCCTACTGGTACTATTTTACCAGCAAGACAATTAGGCGTGAGTCTTAGGCTATGTTCACACAATTTATTGCAGTGCGTACAGTACGCGCAGCAATACATCGTATGTTTCGGGAGCTCGCGCTGATCAATGCGTACTCCCACGGCACGGGGGGGCCAGCATCCCGCGGGGCCCATAGACTTGTCACTTATCTCCCCGCGCGTACAATACGATCGTATTATACGAGAGGGGGGACAAGGTGTAATCCATAGTTCTCTATGAGAGCTATGGATTACCCTAATTATGGGGTGCATTTCCCCACATATTAAGCGCAGTACACAGCAAAATACGTGGCAAAATGCGCTCCAAAATAAGCCGTGTGAACCCTTATTCCTCCACATTTCATGTGGCTATATTATCTGGTCTTGTTCATTGTACTGTTTTTAGGACAAGTTAGGATGAGAACTCTATCGCCACTAGGGTGCTAGCTTTACAGTGTGTAAGCCTTTGTGAAAAGAATAGCTTAAAGGGGTTGTCTCACTACAAGGATTGCTTTTTATGTTAAAGATCTTGCAAAAACACGTCACTTTGTAATATATATCCATTAACAGTTTCCTACTTATTCCTAGATATCCCCTCTTGTATGGGCTGCATCAGCTCCTCAGGTCGCTATAGCTACAGTCTTATTTAATCTCTCCTGATAGACTGCCAGCACTGGTTGCTATAGCTACAGACCTGGCTTCTGCTGCAGCCTAGTAGAAGCCAGTAAGCACACCCCTGAATTTGTGTGAGTATGTGCACATGGGCTTGTGTGCGCCGTGTGTGTACACATGGTCTTGTGTGTGCCCATGAGCTTGAGTGCACGGGTATGTGCACATGGACTCGTGAGTGCACGTGTGTGTACACATGGGCTTGTGAGTGCACGCGTGTGTGGGTCCATGGGGCTCGTGAGTGCACGCATGTGTACACATGGGCTCGTGAGTGCACGCGTGTATATATATATGGGCTTGTGAGTGAATGCGTGTACAAACGGGCTTGTGAGTGCATTTGTGTTTGTGCACATGGGCTCGAGTGCATGTGTGTGTGCACATGGGTATGGCTTTTTGCATATATGTGCATGTATTCTTGCCTCTGTATATATATGTGTATATATATATATATATATATATATACCTGTGTACAAATGTGCGTGTGTGTATATATACATTGAGAAGTCTTTGTGTGTGTATATTATATGCACCCATGTTAGTCCAAGATAACTGTTATTTAATAAAGATGAATAATAACCTGCACATATGTGTTTTTGTTATTTTTTTTATCATTACTGTTTTTGCCTATGGATGCACAGCAGCTGCCCCCTTTATGTATCTGTATACTTGCTGGCAGGTATTCACATATAAAGGGCTTTTTCACACGGAGTATACACTCCGTGTTACAAGCACTTTTACGATCCGTCTTGGGGTCCGCTCTGTCCCCAGCAATTAGATTATCACTGCTGTCTATGCCGAACATGGAGCGCCATTCACATGAGGGATCGCCGCTGCGTGTTTCAAAAACGCAGCTCGGCTCCGTCTTGAAAAGGATTGCATGTATACTCCGTGTGAACAAGCCCAAAGGGTCTGTGCAGTGTAATGTTCACATGTGAACTAAACGAATATTAGTTCTTAGGATATGTGGATGTTTGCCCTATACCTGTGGATACCTGTGAGCAGGAATGCAGACATATACTGTGGCGTTCCTTCCACATATCCATAGTGAAATAGAGTAAATGTAATCACAATTTCACTCTCGTTATTCCTTTTTCAGCTTTGGATACATTGCAGCTCTGTATGATTTCCTCAGTCACCAACAAAATGGCGATTCAGGGGGCTACAGAGTCTACAATCCACCTCCCCCTCCTTTTGCACACAAAAGGGGAGGGGGAGGCTGTGAGGGTCACCCCCAAAGGGGGCCCAGCCCAATTTACAGCACCATATTACACCATTGATTTCACTAATATTTTTTTTTTTTAGATTGCCTTTTTGGTGGCTAATATTGAAAATTATATGCATTTTTTTAAATTTTACCAAAATTGAATCAAAACAAAAATATAAAAAAGTCAACAAAAAATTTTTAACACAAAATTTTCATAATAAATAAAAATTTAAGTTCAAAAAACAGGGAAATATTCCCTAAAAAGTACTCTCCTGATGCCCCATTTGTGTCAGCGCACAGAAACACTACCCCAACACAATAATACTACCCCACCTTGCGTCCCTCAAAGCTAAGAGTGATTTTACACCGGACAGAAAATAAATCGATTGCAGATTCCCACATTTCCACAATTCACAACATTTGAAAATGGTTAAAATTTTTCATAAATCCACTGTGTATTGACAACATAAATCAACATGCTTCACACTTAAATTCTGCAACGTAGGTTAAATTGTGTGCAGATTATTTTTTAAAATCTCATCCAGTTTCCTTCTACTGTGATATGCTGAAGATTTTCTGCATGGAAATCTGCTCTGGAAATCTTAAGCATATATGTCCTGTGTGAATGCATCCTAATAGTGCCCTTCACACAACAATAGTGCTATTTTAGTGTCCTCTAAGTAATGGGCCCCTATACAATAAAAATTTCCCCTCCCAATAAGATAATAGGCACTCTGTTTTTTATGTAATAATTTTAACCTTTTAAGGCCCACCTAACAGTAATAGTGCCCTGTTACCGACCTTACACAGTAAGAGTGCCTCACACACAATAAAAATACCCCTTTCATTCCCCCACACAGTATAAATCCTTTTTTGTCAATCCCACATACAAACGTCCCATTGTGCTACTTTTACATTTTTACTTTTCCTTTTTTAGCATAAAGCCAAAACCCCCCTTTTTGGCGGGGGTCCCCCGCTTTTTTGGGGGCCCCCCCCCCCCATCCCCGGGAGAGTTGGTTTAAACTCCCCCCCCCCCCACAGGGAGCGGGGGCTCATAAAACCGCGGCCCAGAGTAGCGCGGGGTTACTCGGCGCCGTGGTTCCCGTTCCCACAGGGGTGAACGGCCGCTTCACCCGCCCGAATCTTCCGCTGTGCAGGGAGGAGGCAGGAGGGATCGCTCCTCTCCCTCCTTCACCTGTATGTACGGCGCCGTTACTGCGGCCATACATACAGGTCAGCGGCGCAGGGTAAAGTGGCTACGCGCGGCTTTCGCACTCACTTCCCCCTGCGGTCGCTGAGGAGATCGGAGCTGGCCCGCGCTTTGTAGGGAGCCTCCGAGGTCAAGGTGAGTGACTTGTATTATTTTATTTTCTATTAGCTATAAGGTGGCCTCTACTGGCTACAGAAGGGGCACTACCTTGACTACATTGGGGGCGGGCCATCTACCTGGCAACAGTTTGTTTACGCAGAGGGGCATCTACATGGGGGGCTACAATTATAACCGGGAGGGCATTCTAACTGGCTGGACTTACGAATAGTCCTAAAACAATATAAGGGCGCGTGGACTACCTGGCTGGCGGCTTTGTGCTTAACAATGGGGCACCGGGGGGGTCAGAGTGGGGCACACACTGGCACCTGGGGGGGAAACGGGGGGGGGCCGGCGGGGGCCGCCAGGAGGGGCAAAAGGGCGGCGGGTGCATGGGACAACACCATAAATCTGCGGGGGGGGGGGCGGGGGGCAGGCGGCTGGGGGGGGAAACCGGGGGGGGCAAACAGCACGGGGCAAAGAGGCAAAACATCTGGGGGGTGCTGGGCAAAAACTGACAGGGGTGGGGGGGGGCACATGGGGGGGGCAGGGGCACTACATCGGAACAAAAAGGGGGCCCACTACCTGGGCTACAATGGGCGGGGGGCAACAAAGGGGCAGGGGGGGGGGCAATACTGGCCAACACTACCTGCAACTAAGGGGGGACATCAATATCCTGGCAAAGACGGGTGGCAATACCTCGGCCAACAGATGGGGGCAATTCTGTTGTGGGCAAGGCCAAACAGAGTGGGGGCATCTACGCTATGATACAATGGCGTGGCATCTTTCCTGGCAACAGAGGGGGGCACTACTGGCAAACAGAGGGGGCAATACCAGACTACAAAGGGGCATTACCTGGGTAACAATGGGCGGGGGGCCGTGGCACTACCTGGCTAACAATAGGGGCAACTACCTCGGCAACCTGACGGGGTGCAAATTACATGTGGCTAACAATTCTGAAGGGGGCAGCAATTTCTTAATCCTACGTGGACAAACTTAGGGGGCAATTACCTGGCTGCTAAAACAATAGGGGGGGCAACATACATGGCTAACAGATGGGGGCATTCTAACTGGGCTTAACAAAGGGGGCATCTACTCTTGGCTAAAAAAGGGGCACTACTCTGGATCAAAGGGGGCATCTACCCTGGCTAACTGGGGGCACTTTCTGGCTAACAAAGGGGGGCATCTACTGGCTAACAAAGGGGGCATCTCCTGGCTAACATAAGGGGGAACTACTGGCTAAACCAATGGGGGATCTACCTGGCTAACAAAGGGGGGGTTCTACCTGGCTAACAAAGGGGGGGGGCATCTCCCTGGCTAACAAAAGGGGGCCATCTACTGGCTACAAAAGTTGGCTTACCTGGCTACAGAGGGGGCATCTACTTGGCTTACAGAGGGGGCATCTACTTGGCTACTGAGGGGACATCTACTTGGCTACAAAGGGGGATCTAATTGCCTACAAGGGGGCACTACCTGCATGTAAGGGGCACTACCTGGTTAGTGGGGAGGCTACTACCTGGCCTTTAAGGGCATACTACCTGGCTTTCTTCCAACTAGCAGTGAATTGCAGTTAGGTGGAGTGGGTGTGGCTTTTTGAAGGGGCATGGCACACCAGCAAGATGGGCATGGCCACGCAAATTTTTGCCGCAGACGCCCACTACAATCTCCTGCTTTTTCAATTTCAAAAGTTGGCAACTATGTTTTAGAGCCCCCACACCGTGAATATGCACATTAAAAACAAAAAGCCTACTCTCTTGTAAGGTGTTCAGAGAATTAACTGTGACAGCAAAGTGCTGATATGCCACGTTATTGCTATGCTCAGAATAAGCCCACATTAATGCCATGCTGCTCCCTCTGTCTTGCCCACCAGGGAACTTAATTTGCTGCTAACCAAGAACACTGCTGCAGAAGGCTAAGGGTATGTTCATAAGTGGTAATTTTGCCGTGCATTTCGTCGCGTATTTACGCTGTAATACGGGAGAGATGCGCGCTGAAATTTATGGTAATCCATAGTTCTCATAGAGAACCATGGATTACGCCTCCTCTCCCCGCTCGTACAATAAGATCATATTGTACCTGTGGGGAGATAAGTGACATGTCAATTACTTGCAGTGAATACATGCCGAGAGTAATGACTGTCAATAGGGCCGGCGGGCTGCCAGGCCCTCCGCGCCGCGGGGTTACACGCGTATTAGTGTGAGCTCCTGGAACACACGATGTACTGCGGCGCGTACTGTACGCACCGCAGTACACATGCAGAAACCCAAAATTTTTTAAAAACCCCCTAGGTTGGATCTCACACAAGAAGCCTTCAACAAGCACATTATCCCGATTACATATGGCAGGGAGAGAAGATGGATGTGAATACAGTTGAAATTAATGCAAGGAGTTGTTATAACTATGGAACTTCTCCTTTGCTTACACTCCTGATGTAAAGGGGATTTGCATCAGTTAACAGTTAATTTTCTCTCTGTTCTTGGTCTATACTTCTATGATATAAAGAGACCTTGATGAAGTGGTTGTAGCCTTTAGAACTTCAACTTATTTTTTTAACCTATAGACCAAGAAAGATGCATAGAGTCTCTCCAAAACCAATGGAATTTTGACCATTGTGGAAGATCCCACCCTACTTTGTCTGTGTCTAGACTCTCATCTGTGACAACTTAGGTGTCTGAGGATCCATCCTCTACCAGTTCAGAAAACCACAGAAATGGGCTGTGATTGCACCAAGTACCTACAGTTCACTTCACAGTGGATGCACGCTGTAGGTCTGGGCACCAGCTATCCAAAAACAGTTCATTAATAAACTTTGCATGTCAGAAAACATTGGCTTTTAACCATTGATTTTGGGGCAAACTTGGTAGCACTGTCTTCAACAGTTCTCCACGGCACTCTGTAAAAGCTCTCAACAGCTTCTTACAACAGTCTGTGAAACAGTTCACACCAGTAAGCTCTGCAACAGCAGTTTTCCTTTCCACCAGATTCTTGCAGCTTTTTTGTGGCACCAAAAACTGTATTCTGCCACCCAATCACAAAGCTTGTGAATAGTCTCTGTACTTCTGTAATCTATATGAATAGAAAAGTCCAGGTGCTGCTACAATATCCACCATCCAATATTAAAAATGAAAAATTTTTATTGTGATACAAAATAAGTAAAAACCATACAAAAATTTGCAAAATACCCAAGCATGGATGAGCATAGGAGTGTACATGCGTGATCACAGACTGTAATCTATATAGGGAGGAAAGGGTGCCATTTTTGTTTTCTGCACTATGCACACTATCACAGGCTGTCATAAAAGTGCAGCTTGCAGGTTTGGTTTTTTTTATTTTTTTTCCTCTCTGGATAATGGAGGTCGGTTGACCCAGTGAGAGGCCTGGATTTGGCTCTATTAAGAGGTAAAGATAGCATAGGACTGCCCGACCTGAGATCACGTTGAAAGTCGTGGGCAGCTTAAGCATTTTTTGATCAAAATATGTGAACCGAGAATCTCAAAGTTTTTTTCTAGTCTCTGTACTAGTCTCAGACTAGAGCATGATCACAGGCCTGGTCAGTCCAATCTGAGCCACAGTTCAGAATTTGCCATGGGAAACTCACCACAGTGGCAAACCACCTTCAACACAAAACAGCTGTCAACATGCTCGGACTGGCACATAGTGAAACCCTGTTTGGGCCCCTGAGCATGGCGGACCTGGAGCTTCTTTTATATTGCATATGCATCCTTGGGAAAGGCAGAATCAACAGCAATTATGGGCCCCCAGAATCATCTACACTGGTGCTCCACCAGAATGAAATTCCAGTAGTGGACCCCAAGAATGAAATTCCAGTGGTGGGCCCTAGGCATAACCTCTCTGTAACCTGATCACAAGACGTAAACTTAATTCCTTCCTAAATTCTCTTAGACTGTCATGCCCTACTCATGCCCTATACTTGGGTCCACGCTAGGTGAAGGCCTTTCCTCATGTCTCTAGCCTGTATTGTCTAGCATAGGTTACACCTCCAGAAAAGGAATGATAGAAAACATTATTAATGTTCTATTTTACAAGTTACTATATATGAAATTGCAGGTGGGCGACAAATATGAGTTCACAGATTTTAAATGTACTTTATTGTAGTTTTCACAGTTAGATAACATATTACCAATACAACGTGTACATACAAGAATTGGGATAACTTGGGAGTCCGTAATGCAGGTTAAGTTCCTCTGTGGTGATGGCGGTCTCTCTTTAGCAGCATTTCTGCAGGACGGGAGACTCCTTCTCCATTACACCTGTCCTGAGACCTCACACACAGATTATCTTCTTCTAGTTCTCTGCACAGGGGCAATTGACAACCCCTTAAGTTGTTTGACTGTATAGCTCACACAAGACTCACTCTCTGAACAGGGAAACATCACACCACTTTCTCTTGTCTTGTTCCTCCTTTTCCATGGCCAAAAGCACCTCCTCTTCCTCTTCTTGTCTCTCTGGCCCTTTTCCTCCCATCTTTCTGGTAGTCTCTTTGCCAGTCACAGCCCCTCTTCGTCGGTGTTCTGGCACTATCTACCTTCCTGCAACAGGCCCTTGTTACCTATACAGAGATACAGCTTGATGCGCCTCGGTGCTTATATATAGTTTCACCTCTCATTATCATATGTGAAGACCTACAGACATTGTAATAATAAGATAGCTGTTGCAGTATCTTAACATGTCATCTCATCCGCTACCTGCCATCAATAGGGAGTATAAAACCTTTTAGTATAAGGTCTCAATTATTATTGCTCTGCAACTCTGCAACCCCTATTACCAGAAATGACCCACTGCAAATTGATATGGGGATAATATAAGACCCTGAAGTCGTCTTATATAGACAGCTAAATATGGTCTGTACCTCTTGACTGTTTTGCATTACCTCTCATACAGTACTTGGTGGTTAACAAGCTTGAGATCTCTCCACTTGTTCCTTTCTGTCTGCAGAGCACATTTTTTTCTCATTGATTACTTGCGCTCAGTGTCTTTAGACTTATTGGTTCTTGAAAGCTGTACTGTTCTGGTATGCTGCTCGTGAATCCAGCTTAATTGAAAGTAATGCAGTGCTGTAGGCCTGTCAGAAATGTGAAATCATTGGCAAGCAAGAAAGAACCTTACCAAAAGCTTTTAGATACACAATGCACTGCGTAGTGATGTTTTAGAACACAGAATAGATACACATAGGGGAACTATTTCTTCACCTTAAGTTCATCTTTTTATGTTTCTTCCCTGTTACTACCTGGATAAAGTTATATCCCTCAGCTGCAATAGACCCAACAAATTGAGCCCACGAAAAGGTTGCATAGTGTCACCATGCTTACAAGGGTGCACCAGTTTTCCTGACTGCACGGATGATGTATGAGAACATTATATTTGGAACAAACTTTTAACAGTATGGTGTTAACAGTATCTTTTAATGGCCAAAACAGTATATAGTTGTCTGAGGCTGAAATAAGACATTTTTTTTTTCAGTGCAGTCTTTTTGTGGTAAAGCCAAAAGTGGAGGAGGAATAACCAGGTAACCTATTTGAGGCCAAAATGTCTCCGTCATTAAGAGGTTAATTGTATAATAATATTATTTAGACATTCTATAGAATGCTTTATAAACGGAGCTGTTATTTGGTCACCGTATAGTGGTATTTACATTTTGTAGAACTTTTTTCTGGTATTGTTGTCCATCCCCGAAATACACATGCAGTTTGAGGTGCCGGTTTTGACGTGACTTTTTGAGCGAGAGCAAGTCGTGGATTTATGTATATTTAACACAATGAAAAAAGGTAAAGAAGGTAATAAACAATGGTTAAATTGCTTTATCATGCATTTCCCTAAACGAAAATAAAATATGAAACATAAAGTAGATTCTGGTATATATTTGCCCCACTTCCTGAGGTCAGCGGTGATATTTCTGTTTGGAAGAAGCAAAAAGTGAACAAAAGACCCAAAAGACCATAGTGCTAGATCCGAGGCAAGGAGAGAGGTGAGTATTATTTTTTAATTTTAAGAGGTTTGTAGTAGCCTAAATTTTTTTTTTTTAAACTCATCAGAAAACCACTTTGAGGCTAAAAATGTCTCTACTGTTAAGAGGTTAATTGTATAATAATACTATTTAGATATTCTATAGGTTATACCTCCTAACAGTCTCTGATCTTGTGGGACAGTCCTGGATTTCAGGGGCTGTTCTGAGGTCCCGGGTGAGTGGGGATATGTCCTTCAGGATGCCTGAATACCTGGAAATAATCTCTTCAATAAAATCTTTGCACACACAAACCATGTGTGCAGACTTGCCTATTCTCCCGGACTGTCACCAGGAGAGCCAGCAAGTGTAGCAGTTGGCCCCGACTGCTATTAGAACTATGTATTGGGTCACTGTATGGCAGGAATATTAGTAATAGTGGTAGTAGTGTAATGGTTTATATTCTGGAACAGCATGGCAGCATTATTCACTCACTATGTGGTGGTGATATGTGGTCATGGTGTGGCAGTGTTATTCAGTCATTATGTGGTGGTGATATGTGTTCATGGTTTGGAGATATTATTAAGTAACTATGTGTTGGTGATATGTGGTCATGGTGTGGCGGTGTTATTCAGTCATTATATGGTGGTGATATGTGGTCATGATGTGGTGGCATTGTTCAGTCACTATGTAGAGGTGATATGTGGTCATGATGTTGCGGTATAATTCAGTCACTATGTGGTCACATTGTGGTGGCATTATTCAGTCTTTATATGGTGCTGATATGTGGTCATGATGTGCTGGTATTATTAAGTTATTTTGCGGTGGTGATATGTGATCATGATGTTGTGGTATTATTTGACTTTTGTATAGGGTGTCAGTGATAATACTAGTTTTGGTCTGGTCCGTAACAAATGTATAAATGTATATTGGTGTTTGTGTGGATAGCAGACAGTGTGTTGCTATGGGATAGTACTGCATAGAGTTGCTGAATCACTGATAGACGGGGATAACAACTTCGCAGTCAGATGGAGATAAGGTTATTAGGAAGACAGTACAGTGAGGGCTGTGGCAGCTAATCAAAGAGCTGAAGGTGAGAGTCTAAGGAGAGGAGTTGAAGGGAAGTGATGTGAGAGAACAGTTAAGTGGACCTCTGGTCCAGGTCCAGCAGCCTGCTGGACATGTAAGTAGTGGTGTGTAGAAGAAAAAGGGGAGGGCGGGGTGGAGACCCCACTCACAGAGAGCATGCAGTTGCCAGCAGAGTCGCTTTTGAATTGGGCCGGCTAGGCGGCTGCCTGGGGGTCCCATAAGCACCAGGGACCCATCTGGGCAGACTCCTGAAAACAGGTATAATGTCTCCCGAATGCCACAGTAAAGAGAATGTTGTCACTGTTAATAACAGGCTTCCTATAAAGAACAGCTTCAATCACTGTCATAAATTGGACCAATCAGCATTTTGCTGTGTCCTTAGCACCACCCACCGCTGCCTCTGTGTTCCCAGGTCTGATAGCTTCTGAATCTCGGGTAGTGTATAGCTGGGCGGAGGAGTCCCTTCAGTTTCACACCATGCTGCCATTGTGCAAGGCTCCATGATGCTGCCCACATGTCACTTGGCATTTGCTGAATTGATATTTCTGCTGACGGTGTGAAGTAGTAGCCCTGGTTGGATGTGCTATACAAGAAGACAATCACAAACGTACCAGCACTCCAATATGTGTCCCATATAGTAATAATCATGCTCAGCCCAACCAGCACTGGATGTGTGAGTAGGGGTGCAGGAATAGCGCCACATAAAAACATTTTAATTGCCAGAAATGTGGCAGATACATGCAATAATAACATCACCAGTGGTGACAGGACAATAATGGACATCCAAGCAATATCTGTATTTGTTTGAGTAGAGATATTCATACATAAAAATAACCATACACATAATACATAACCAAATAGAACCATAATGCCCATATGCTGTCATATTGCATCCAGCACAATGACACAGCATGTGGGCATTATGGTTCTATTTGGTTATGTTAAAGGGGTTGTTCAGAACTTAGAAAAGCTCATTTGTCCTATGGGGTATGATTAGAAATAGAAAAAAAGAAGCCTACTCACCTCCCTGATGCTCCCGTTCCATCCCGGTGGCCATCCCGTACATCTCGGCTGCACAGTGAACATCCATTGTTCACATGCTATGTGCAGCCAATCACAGGCCTGAACGGTCACATGCATGTGACTTTGTGGCCTGTGATTGACTGCATATAGCACATGAACAATGGATGTCCACTGTGCAGCCGAGATGTACGGGATGGGAGCGTCACGGAGGTGATTAGGCTCATTTTTTTCTATTTCTAATCATATCTCAGTGGACCGACAAGTTTTTCTAAGTCCCGGACAACCGCTTTAATTATAATACGTAATTTATAGAAATTTTTCTTGCACTTGATTCACTAATGCTGCTACTATTGCTTATTTAGGTTTTTGCATGTAGAGCGACATGTCCCATTAGGGCTGCACAATTTTTTTGATGTATTTGCACCAAAAAGCTGTTTACACCATATTCTCTATATAAATGAACTGTCGTACACCAAAACTAGACGCATTTGGAACTTTTGAATGCGTCTAAAATAGCCGCATCCAATATGCTAGCAATGAGATGCTATGCTCCTTTTTTTGGTATACACCTAAATTAGCACCTTAAATATGCTATACAAGGCATACCAGACACCAGATTTTTGGCAGGTTTATTTATTCAAGCGCATTATACACTCATTTAATGCCCCTTAAAACTAGCGTGGAAGCGCCTCTTTTCTGACATGTCACCCGTAATGTTTATGCTAATGATTTTTTTATTAATGTCATACTTTTTGCTCATATTTTAGATCTGTCTGCCTTAGTCACTTTGCTTAGTCTTAATATGCCTTATCCTGGTTTGTTTGAATTATCCACCACTTTTTAATTATAGCAGTATCAGTACAGCTTTACTATATTTTATAACTCCCAGCATTGTTCTTTTTCCTGTGATTTTTTTTTTTTTAGTGTAGTACAACATGTTGGAGTAAAGTGTGATAAATTTATCAAGAGGCATTGGTTCTTTAATAAATTTGCCAGATCTGCTTGAGGTTGTTCACATGCCGGAAACTGAAAGCTATGCCAGCCATGTGCATGCATAGATTTCAATTACAATTGAATATTGCAATATTCTAGCATAAATTATAGTAAAGGTGTGATATGTGGATATGAGGCGGGCCCTGTTGAAAGGGGTTTGGTTTATTAAAAGTGGGAGTAATCTATTAAAAGGGGTGTGGCTTGCACAAGTAACTCGGCTCCTGTGGCAGACCCACCACATTTTTAAGCGGTGCAGGAGGTGTGATACAGTGCTGTCATCATGCCTCCTGCACCGCTGTATCCCCTAGGCCACAACCCATAGACTTCAGGCCTAGGAGATGCTGGGAGCAATGTCCCGACATAAGTGATGTGATGACCTCATGCTGGAAGCTAGCTTCCAGTGGTTCTGCGGGGTAATGGTAGAAGTATCCTTTTTTTGGTTCTAATCAGTCAGGGGGCCATCTACCTACAGGGGGATTGTATACCTACAGAGGTCATATCTACATACAGAGGGCTGTATACCTACAGGAGGCATATATCTTTACAGGGGGGCTGTATACCTACAGTATGCATATATACCTACAGGAGGTAGTATACTCACAGGAGGCATATATAACTACAGTGGGCTGTATACCTACCTACAGGGGGAATTTATAACTACCATCTACAGTGGTGGCCAAAAGTATTGGCACCCCTGCAATTCTGTCAGATAATACTCCGTTTCTTCGTGAAAATGATTGCAATCACAAATTCTTTGGTATTATTATCTACATTTAATTTGTCTTCAATGGAAAACCACAAAAAGAATTGTCATAAAGCCAAATTGGATATAATTCCACACCAAACATAAAAAAGGAGGTGGACAAAAGTATTGGCACTGTTTGAAAAATTATGTGATGCTTCTCTAATTTGTGTAATTAACAGCACCTGTAACTTACGTGTGGCACCTAACAGGTGTTGGCAATAACTAAATCACACTTGCAGCCAGTTGACATGGATTAAAATTGACTCAACCTGTGTCATTGTGTGTACCACATTGAGCATGGAGAAAAGAAAGAAGACCAAAGAACTGTCTGAGGACTTGAGAATTCAAATTGTGAGGAAGCATGAGCAATCTCAAGGCTACAAGTCCATCTCCAAAGACCTGAATGTTTCTGTGTCTACTGTGCGCAGTGTCATCAAGAAGTTTAAAGCCCATGGCACTGTGGCTTACCTCCCTAGATGTGGACGGAAAAGAAAAATTGATGAGAGATTTCAACGCAAGATTGTGCGGATGGTGGATAAAGAACCTCGACTAACATCCAAACAAGTTCAAGCTGCCCTGCAGTCCGAGGGTACAACAGTGTCAACCCATACTATCCGTCGGCTTCTGAATGAAAAGGGACTGAATGAAGACCCCAGTTCTTACCCTGAGACATAAAAAAGCCAGGCTGGAGCTTGCCCAAACTTACCTGAGAGAGCCTAAAACATTTTGGAAGAATGTTCTCTGGTCAGATGAGACAAAAGTAGAGCTTTTTGGGAAAAGGCATCAACATAGAGCTTACAGGAAAAAAAAGAGGCATTCAACGAAAAGAACACGGTCCCTACAGTCAAACATGGCGGAGGTTCCCTGATGTTTTGGGGTTGCTTTGCTGCCTTTGGCACTGGACTGCTTGACCATGTGCATGGCATTATGAAGTCTGAAGACTACCAACAAATTTTGAAGCATAATGTAGTGCCCAGTGTGAGAAAGCTGGGTCTCCCTCAGAGGTCATGGGTCTTCCAGCAGGACAATGACCTAAAACACACTTCAAAAAGCACTAGAAAATGGTTTGAGAGAAAGCACTGGAGACTTCTAAAGTGGTCAGCAATGAGTCAGACCTGAATCCCATAGAAGACCTGTGGAGAGATCTCAAAATGGCAGTTTGGAGAAGGCACCCTTCAAATCTCAGGGACCTGGAGCAGTTTGCCAAATAAGAATGGTCTAAAATTCCAGCAGAGCATTGTAAGAAACTCACTGATGGTTACCGGAAGCGGTTGTTTACAGTTATTTTGGCTAAAGGTTGTACTACCAAGTATTAGGCTGAGAGTGCCAATACTTTTGTCCGGCCCATTTTTGAAGTTTTGGGTGAAATGATCAATGATTTGATTTTTGTCTCATTCTGTTTTGTGTTTTTTCATTGCAAGCAAAATAAATGAATATATTAAAGGGGTTTTGCCACCATGTAATGTTGACGTGGGAACCTCCAAAATGGGTATTTAATCACTTTTCTAAATATATGTGATTACAAAAAGTGAAAACTCTGAGAGCTACAGCATTTCTCAATCCTCCTTAGTTACCTCAATGCTTTCCCTAGTCACGACCCAGGAGCTGACAGGCCGCGCTTGCGTGAATCACTTCTTATCTGATGACAGGCAAAATGAATGAGCTTTTAAGGCACCGGGTAGAGAGTGCAGTCTGAGGCTGTCTTGCTGTATTGAGAATCCACTCTTGTACTGTTTATTATTTCACTTAAGTTTTGAGACGCTCCCTTGGATTCCTCACTCCTCACTCGCCCCCACCCTCTCTCCCCTGCAGCTTCATGACTCAGCACAAAAGCAGGATGTATACAAATCATGCTGACAGGAGCTAGGTAAGTGCGTCTTGGCAAATCCCCTTTAATATCAAAGATCTATATACGTACCTAGTTAATGGTGGGCAACATTACTACTTACTTACTTAATGGTGGGCACCCATACTGGAGATAGGAATTGGTAGATAAGTGCTGATAAAGTGAGAAGTCTAAGATGTTTGTGTGTTACATTCTGCACAGAGAAACCATGGCCTGGATAAATCATCATGGAGGTATGGACTGGATGGAGAAGAAAAGGAAAAAATAACAACTCATCAGAGAAGATGTCTCCTGATGTGAGGGCTTTTTTTTGCTTCTATGTTGGATGAGTGCTGTATTCACTGGCATGTGATGCGATCTGAGCTGGTATCTAAACGGCGATGTTGTAGGTTATAAGTTTATGCTCTGCCCAGGGGCCCATAATGCTCTTAAGACGGCCCTGATTGCCAGGAGAGGACACCGGTTCAAAAGGCAGTAAGAGAATAAATGTGAGGCCCCCGAGAGGTACAGAGAGAACCTCGGAAAGAGTAGGTTTTGACGGTACTGGATAGTGTAACAAGAGGTCTAAAGAGAGGTCCCTTGGGCTCAACCGCACTTCCAGAGAGGAAAACATACAGAGAGGTTACTGAGGAGGTCGGGAGAAAAGTGAGCTGAGAGTAAGTCCCTCATGAGAAGTGAGTGTGATGGAGCGTACCGTTGCCTGGTGTCATGGCTAAGAGAATTGTAACGTTCGCAAGTTTCAGTGCCATGAGTAAAAGCCCGATGTGCCCCTGAAGAGTTGTGTTATTTGAAGTTACTAAGAGCCCACAGGTGCAACACTACAACTCTCCTCCGCAATAAGATAGCATTTAAAAGAACCTGGAGGTGGCTAAGAGAAACGGATAGTTGCGAGGAACGCAATGAGCAACGCAAGATACTCACCTCGTTAAGGAATGCATTGTTTATTTTAACGGTATCCACCTGGGCATAAATGTAGTGTGTTGGTCAAGAAGCATATGGGGATATATAATATACATAGGTGTAACTATAGCCAGAGGGTGAGGGGGCCTATAAAGATTTAAGAAAATTTAAACTTTTTGTAGGGAATAACAAGTTGTTGCTTTTCTGTGTTTAGCATTATTTTGTGAGTTCTTTGATATATGTTGCTATTATTCATATCTTTAGTTATTGCTATTTATGCTCCTGCTTTAGTTTCCTATAGATTGGTGGTGGGGGCCCATTTTGTTTCACTATGGGGCCCAATGTATTTTAGTCTTGCCCCTGATAATATACAGTTGAAACCAAATGTTTACATACACTATATAAAAAAAAAACATCTACTTGTTTTTCTCACTATCTGACATGAAATCAGGTTAAACCTTACCCATTTTAGGTCAATTAGGATCACCAAAATTAGTTATATTTGGCAAATGCCAGAATAATGAGAGAGAGAACATTTTTTAAGGAATTGTTAATACTTTCTGCAAAGTCAGAAGTTTACATATATTTCATTAGTATTTGGTAACATTGCCCTTAAACTGTATGATTTGGCTCAAACATTTCGGCTATCCTTCCACAAGCTTCTCACAATAGTTGGTAGCAATTTTGGCCCATTTCTCATGACAGAACTGGTATAACTGAGCCATGTTTGTAGGTCGCCTTGCTCGCACCTGCCTCTTCAGCTTTGCCCATACATTTTCAATAGGATTGAGATCACGGCTTTGCGATGGCCACTTCAAAAACTGTGACTTGGTTATCCCTAAAGGGAACCTGTCACATAGTTTATGCCCCTCTCCTGAGGACAACACAAGCTAGTGACAGACATGCTGTTTCCAGTGCTGTGTCCCTTATTCTGTAAGACCGATTTCCATCCAAGCTTTAACTTCCTGGTTGGTGTCTTGAGATGTTGCTTCAGTATCGCCACAAAATCTTCTTTCCTCATGATACCATCTATTTTGTGAAGTGCACCAATGCCTCCTGCACCAAAACAACACCACAACATGATGCTGCCACCCTGTGTTCCAGAGTTGGGATGGTGTCCTTAGGCTTCCAAGCTTCTCACTTTTCCCTCCAAACGTAACACTCGTTATGGCCAAACAGTTTAATTTTAGTTTTGTCCGACCAAAGGATGTCTCCAAAAATTTAGGTCTTTGTTCCTGTGTGCATTTGGAAACATTAATCTGGCTTTTATATGTTTCTTTTGGAGTAATGGCTTCTTCCTGGCAGAGTAGCCTTTCAGTTCATGTTGATACAGTACTAGTTTCACTGTGGATAATGACACAATCTTACCAGTTTCCACCAGCATTTTCACAAGGTCTTTTGCTTTTGTTCTTGGGTTGATATGTAGATGTCAGACCAAAGCACATTCATCTCTGAGACACAGAACCCATCTCTTTCCTGAGCAGTATGATAGCTGGACATTCCCATCTTGTTTTTACTTGCGTATAATTGTTTGTACAGATGAACGAGATACCTTCAGGTATCTAGAAATTGAACCCAAGAATGACCCAAACTTGTGCAAGTCCACAATTGTCTTTCTGATATCTTGATTGATTTCTTTAGACTTTTCCCTGATGTTACACACAGAAGCAGTGTGTTTCTGGTGTGCATTAAAATACAGAGAAAAAACAGAAACATGGCCATACTCACTGCTAGAAAAGTTGAGATGAGACTGAAAACAGCACAGAGGCAACACAGGCCCCCATGCTATTAAAGAAAAATCCCCAGGTGCAGCTGATGGGTGGTAAGCCATACATCTCTCCACTAGGTGGACAGAAATCTGCACCTTAAATTGACATCTATTCACATAGCATGCAAAAAAGCCACAGTACCATAGGTTGTGTATTAAAATACACCCAAGGTTTTTCTCTAATTAACTCAGATGTTGCCAATAAACTTCCAAAGACATGACATCATCATATGGACTGTCCCAAACAGTTTAAAGGCATAATAATCCTTGTGTATGTAAACTTTTAACTTTGCAGAAAGTAATAAAAATGCCTTAAAAATTCTTTCATTTTTCTGGCATTTGGAAAATATAAATTATTGACCTAAAACAAGTAAGGTTTATTCTGATTTCATGTCAGACAGTGAGAAAAACATGAATATTTGTCATCTTATATAGTGTATGTAAACTACTGGTTTCAACTGTATGTGTTTTTCTGACTTTGGTTAAATAAATTTGGCTTATTTAACCATTTTATATTAATAACCATTTATTTTTTCTACTAGTTTCCATAGCACTTTTAACTATTCCTTTAAACATAAAATACTGTTATGTCCGATATAATGTACCTACAGTATATGACAGTACATTACTACCTGTGCATGTAATATGAGGTATGCTGCAACAGTCTCTAAGACTATACAGACCTGTGGCCTTTATTAGGCACAGGACTGTCCTGACAACCAATTCAGCCTTGGTGGCTGCGTTGCTGGGGCTGTCATAGACAGGGAAAAGGGAAACCGACTTACCCTGTCTGCACTTTGATTGGCATTGCACAGAGCCTAAGGAATTAAACCAGCACAATCAGAGGTTTTTATTTTCTAATCCCAGCCTTCAGTACTAGTTGGTGGCTGTCAGTCACAGCCGTCGTCCACCCCGTGATCCCTGTCACCACCAATTACATATATGTTTCTATGAAGGGAAAGGTTATAAAGACCAAGCTTTGGTCTTGGGTAAACAGTGTGAGAGGCTGATGTGCTCCAAGGCCTGTTCCCGGATAGCTATAAGACACTGCACCTAATACTATGAGTTCCATTTCTTCCCCTATGTGTAATGATATCCTGATATCAAATAAAATGCAATAATTACATCACATATTCAATACTAAGAAAATCCTGAAAACATGACCTGTTGTCTGTAAATAATGGAAGGAAGCAGATTTACACATAATAAGAACTATAGGCAAATATATATCTCACACAGGTTGTCGTGATATGTAAGTTAAAGAATCCAGAAAAGCAGTGGTTTCTCAATTAACTTATTTCCCTGGAGATTATAGGTCTGTTTATCTAGGCCTAGATTTTAATACCGTTTTTATACCTCAGTGGTCCACCTCAACCTCTGGGCCCCATAGCAATTGCTATGGCTACACTTACGCCTATGTAGAGAAGTTATAGTAGAAGTAGATCAGAACCTGGAAGTCACACAAAGCTGGGATGGGTCACCTGATCTAAAGAAAACATTAAGCGGTTTAATTTATTTAAATCTAGGTGACAGAACCTTACATTTTGTTTAGATCCTAGACAGGCAGACATTTATTCAATTCTGTATTTGTTCATGTACTCTGCTGCTTTAGTTTATTTTACTGGATTTTACCACAATACAGCCAAATTGAAGTTTAAAACCAGAATTGTACACAATTGTACATTATACAATTGAAAGACTTGCACAGTCGTTGACATGAGTACAAAGTTGCTTAAAAGCAAGCAAAAACACTGTATATGATATGTTGTGTATGTTTTCCATATACAGGAGATATTTTAAGTACATTTAAGTACATTTTAAGTACATCAACTACTTTTTAAGTAATATGTTTAAATAAAAGATTCCCATTACAAAAAAAAGGTTCTCCTATATTAACAAAATACTTCCTAAATGCCAGGTATGTGTGTTGCACACTGTCACCCAGGGCTTTACTAGGTTACTCCCTACATAATCTTCTCTAATGGAAAATGAGACAAATAGCACGGATCCATCTTGGGACCAGTCCAAACTTTAGTCATGAGTCACCTTACTGCACATCCTGGAAGATTAAACCCATGTATAAATTGACCTGAAATATGGCTTTGCTTCCATCAGCAGTTCTGTAAGAACCATAATTTAGTTGGCATGAAACTATCTGGATGACATCATCCTTGACAAATCCGTATTTTTTCCTTCGTTCCACTGTCTCCTCCAAGCACAAGGACATTGCTGAAAGCTTTAATTAGATGATGACTGTTTATCTGTGAACAAAGAGAGGGATGGTCCTTGCTGCGACTAAAGGCAGAATTTCACTCTCATAAATGTGTCCCCTTGTTCATTGTTATCTGCTTGTGGTTATAAGGTCAGGAAATTAAAACAACAGAAATTATTACTGAATTTAATTACAGACGAGAAACTACAATAGGAGAATACAGGGTACATTCAACTTTATCTCTAGGCAGTTTGTTTTGCAAAATATTTGCCAATAGATGGTGGTAATATTAACCATGGACTTCAGCTCTGGTTGAAATATTTTTGTAACTTGATGTAGATTAATCAGAAGATGGATGATATTCTTGTCATGATTTGATAATCATACATTTAATAGGCTGGAATTTAAACTGTACGGATGAAATGATGGAATGAGTCACCAGCATCATTTCCATTATGTTTTTACCAATATTTCCTGTAATGCAGGATGTATCTGTACATTCCAGTTCTGTCATATCTGAATTACTGGAGAAGTCTGAATAACTTTGTAGAACTACTGGGTAACAGCCTCCAGCAGAAGCATAAAAGTAGCTCAGAAGAGTGTTTAACTCCATGGTATTGAACATGTGATGTAATTATTGTCAGTGCATTTTATGGGATATCCTAATATCCCATAAAATGCACTGGCAATAATTACATCACATGTTCAATACAGAGGAAATCCTGAAAATATGACTGTTGGTGGGCGTTGAGGACCGGAGTTAAGGAATACTGTAAATAATGGAAGGAAGCAGAATGACATATAATAATGAGAACTATAGGCAAATATATATCTCACACAGGTTGTTGTGATGGGTGAACTAAAGAATTCAGGAAAGCAGTGGTTTCTCAATGAACTTATTTCCCTGGAGTTTGTAAGTCTGTTTATCTAGGCCTCGATTTTAATACATTTTTTATATCTAAGTTGGCCACCTCATCCTCTGGGTTCCACAGCAATCGCTATGGCTGCAATGGCTACAGTTACGCCTATGTAGAGAAGCTATAGAAGAATTAAAGGGGTGTTATCGTTTGAGCTGCTCGTGCTGTTCAGCTAATTTTCTCAGATTGAGTTTGAAATCTAGAGGCGTGTCTCTCCTGTCAGCAGGCGTGTCTCTCCTCCCAGGAGGCGTGTCTCCCCTCACTGAAGAACTGTGACATCATCATTTTGTTTAAAGCAGGGGATGCAGAAGGTTGTCTGGATATAACAGCTCTGTAGCCTCCTGCCTGCTTATGTCTGCAGCCTTGAGGCTCCAAACTCCAGCAAGCACCTGTCATATGTCTTAGTTTACACACAACTGAAAGCCAGCAGCTGTTACTTCTAGTGGTGTTCATCCAAATTGTACTGACAACAGGCAGAGACCTTTACTCAACTACAAATGTCAGCTTCAAGTAAAGATCTCTGCTTCCTGTCAGTGACATGTGAGTGAAAACAATGGGGGGAGAAGCAAATCAGCTTTGAGAGAAGGCCCTGCTCAGCTTGTAACTAACTTGGGCTGGTGGTGCTTTTACAACGAAGGGGTTTGGAGTTCTAGTCCCTCAGCGGGTATCTGTCCCCCCCCCCCCCCTAAATTCTACACATCTGTAGAGAGACCTAAAATATATATGTTAATCTCTATAATGATATATACACATACAGGGCTCCCCTATATCATGTCTCATCCCCCAGAATATATGTATTGTATCACATATGTTGGAAGTGCTTGGTGTGACTGCAAGGATAGGACACTATATAGGGGAGCTTTGTGTGTGTATTATATGAATAAAATTTATAGATGTACTACACAATATATTTTACTATCTTTACAATATGTGTACAAATTTTAAAAGAATGAAAAAAAAACTTCTGATGGGTGCTTGAAACAACTCTCCAACCTCTGTCTTGTAGGGCTAATCACCTAAGCACATGCACTAATATAAAGCAGCGTATACAGATGCAGTGTTGAATCCTTATGTTATACACTACAGGTGATGACGTCATAAGGAGGCGGGGCTTGCATTCCAAGTGCTAAACCAAGTGACAGAGGTAATGCAACCCAGTTACAAAAGTGCTTATTTTTACTGTCCCCATAATCTGAGACATGATCTTTGTAACGATAAAACCCCTTTAAGTCAGAACCTGGAAGTCACACAAAGCTGGGATGGATCACCTGATCAAAAGTTTAATCTATTTGAATATTGGCGACAGAACCCTACATTTTCTTTTGTTCCTAGACAGTCAGACATTTATTTGATTCTGTATTTGTTCATGTACTCTGCTGCTTTAGTTTATTTTGCTGGATTTTACCACAATAATTCTTCCAAAGCAGGTTTTACTGCTAGGAGTTCTTCATCAACAACTTTACTCTCCTCAGATTGATAGCACAGCCCAAAATAAACTCAAATTGATGAGGCATTGACCTCCAGAATACATAGCTTGTTTTAGGTGGATGATGAAGAACCGGGGTCTAAGGAATAACAGGTCTTTGCATTAAAAGCTGTCCAGTTACCATCTATTCTGGATGAAGTGGTGGTAATAATTTGGAAACCAAAGAAATCTTTGGACAACCTAGTTGAAGATAGGTAAGACTATTTCAAAGTCAGTTCACAGCCCACTGGGGAAATTATGTAGTCTAAGAAATTAAGTTCTTGGCAGCTGAAGCTTTTCTCCAGCTTGGCATACAAGGAAACAAGGATTTTTCCCATAGTAAAACAGTTTGATGAAGACAAACAGACTAAGGACATGGATTACTGGAACAACGTCTTGTGGTCTGATGAGACCAACATAAACTTTTTAGGTTCAGATGCTGTCAAGCATGTGTGGCGGCAACCAGGTGAGGAGTACAAAGACAACTGTGTATTGCCTAGGGTCAAGCATGGAGGTGGGCGTGTCTTGGTTTCGGGCTGTTTGAGTGCTGCTGACTGTGGGAAGCTACAGTTCATTGAGGAAACCATGAATGCCAACATATACAGTGACATATTGAATCAGAGCATGAGCCCCTCCATTCGGAAACTGGGCCGCAGGGCAGTTTTCCAACATGATAACGACCCCAAACAAACCTACAGGACAATCACTGCTTTGCTAAAAAAAAATGAGGGTAAAGGTGCTGAACTGGCCAAGAATGTCTCCAGACTTGAACCCTATTGAACATCTGTGGGGGATCCTGAAATGAAAAGAGGATTCCACTGGCTGTAAACTGTGAAGCTCTAGTTATCTCCATACCCAAGAGAATTAAGGCAGCTCTGGAAAATAATGGTGACCACACAAAATATTGACACTTTGCGAACAATTTGTCCATTTTCACATAAGGGTGTACTCTCTTTTGTTGCCAGCAGTTTAAAGGACTTGTCCCCACGGCAAGGGTTTTCAGTCGGATTTACAGAAGTTTTTTGGATTTGAAAACCATTTGTTAACCAACTGTCAACCTTTTACATTGACTTAAATAGAAAATCCGTGCAGTAGCTCACACTGTCGGCGTTCCTAAAAACTTAGAACATGTTAATTTTTTTGTCCGGTTTTCGGGCAGAAAATGAAGAAGTGGATGTGAAGGGGGATGGCTTGAATCCGCAAACTGCGAATGAAAGCCGCCTCCCTACGTGCCAAAAAAAAAGTCAAATACCGGTCGGAAAATCTGACAGGTATTTTGTCTTTGCTGTTGAACGCACCCTAAACATTGATGGCTGTGTGTTGAGTTATTTCTGAGGGCACATCATATTTACACTGCTATACAAGCTGTACACTAACTATTTTACATTGTATGAAAGTGTCATATCTTCAGTGTCGTCGCATGAAAATATATAATATAGTATTTATAAAAATGTAAGGGGTGTACTCACTTTTGTGGGATACTGTAAATGAAATAACAGAACGGTCAAGTGCACAGCTTGGAGGGGTTGTCTTCTTTACATAGTTTTTATTTATTATGTATATCATTGAAAAATATACAACTTTCTAATATACTAATAAAAAATGTACAGATCAAATCCCTGTCCATATTTATGGCTCCAATAAACCATCAAGGTTTTAATCATTTGACCTCTTGGTAGTTAGCACTTGAGTTACATAACATCTATGAGGTGACTGAATAGAAACAATGGTGGAATAATTATTAATATGGGTATTTCAGCAACTTCTTTACTGTGTGGCTTTAATTGTATAACTGCTGTTTCTCTTTATGTTAAAATTATCTGTAGAAAAAAGGAAAAAGATAAGACAGATAAAAGATTTTGTAAGTGGTATCTCCACAGACACTGACAGACATGATAAGACGCTGCTGGAGGTAGTAATACTGGAGAAATTCTGCTCCTCTATAGTTTACTGTTACCTGGATACCAGGAGTCACATGGCATGTGCGTGGTGATCACATGATAAGATGCTGCTGGAGGTGTAGGATAAATAACTGGTGACGGAATGTTCGTGCATGATAACCTCAATAGAATTTTTGCTCCCAATAAGTCATTACTCCATAACAGTCATTACAATACACAGGAATGTGGGCTATACCATTTATTGTTCTAGATAGGGGCCTGCTGTACTGGTACAAGAGCATAGGAGCAGAAAATGTTTATAAAAAAGGTATAATTTCATATTATACACATAATAACTAAATATATTATAAAATAGACACATAGGGTGGCATTTATGAAATTTGGTGTTTAAACGCCAAATTTCATGCCCATAATAATAGCCTGGAATGCGCCTGATTTATAAACCCGCTCTACAGCGGGTCATACATCAGTCGCATTCTAGCACTAGTACGACATTTCTGGTAAACCTGTTCCAGCAGTAATGGTCCTAGAAATGCCGTAGCGTAGCTATAAATCTATAGCTTCATACGGTTCTAGTGTGCCCCGCCTCCCCCAAATCAGGCGCATTACAAAGTGGTTTACCTGAGCCAGAAATGTCGTACAAGTGCTAGAATGAGCCTGATTTATGACCCGCTGTAGAGCGGGTTCATAAATTAGGCAAATTCTAGCCTATTATTATGCGCATGAAATTTGGCGTATAAACGGCAAATTTCATACATGCCGCCCATAGATACTAAGTAGAAATATTAGTACCAAGCACTAATAAGGTCATGATCTGGTGCTGGTTGCCCTGTCAATCTGATGCCATTGAGAAGAAGACCTGGAACAGAGTTCCCAAGCAGTAGAATGGGAGATGGGTACTACGGTAAGCTCGCTCAATGCATGCCTGTGGCAAGTAGCAGCCTGGACTAGAAGAGAGGATGTGGACTTTGCTGGCTTCATAGCAGCTCCCCGCCTAAAGTGTTCAGGTATGAGATTAGACACAGCCATGGAACTTGGAAAGTTGATCTACACTCATTAAGAATTCTATTACCACAGGTTTGTTTGGCTTTATATTGGAAATTATTGCTGATCGTTAGAGACCTATAATACAATGTTATTTGCTAAGCTAATACTGTCACTGAGGGACTAGTGCCATAAATATAATTAAAGCAGGAGTAAAATAAGCCAGAAGTGCATGCTATGATTTGAAGAATGGAACATTTGGTGGTGAGCCTTCTTCTTGTTGATTAATTTTTCAACTATCAGTTTAGAGGCTGTAAATGGTTTGCTCGGTTGTCTCTGGGTATTTAAGAATACAAAAAGTATATTATTCTGTGTATTACACTGCATCTGTCAGATCACCTTGTCCTACAAATATTAATGCTCCTATTTCCTGCGGATAAAGAAGCGCACTTCCACCTTTTCATTATCCCCGTTTTATTTTCTTCTGATTTGAAATTGACACATAAATTCCTCTTGGCCACATGCGAGCATCAACAATTCAACATCCAGGTGAAAATTACGGTCATTATGTAAATGTGGCTTTAAATGAAAACGTTGAGTACAAAATCCCTGTTTATATTTAAATCTGGCACTCCACGAGCTGAGACACAGAGCGCTTACCGGCAAAAAGGTTTGTTTGCTGGAGAATATTTCGGAGTTACGGCAAAGGCTTATTTAGAAAGGGCAAGTTCCCAAAATGAACAGGTGGTGGAGCACTTTGGCCCCAGGTGGGTGAGGATTTTTTGGCAAATATTATCCCTTCTCCTCCTCAGTTTCCATTTTATTTCAGCTGTTGCCTCATTTTCTTTTTTTATGCACCAAAATTAATAATCTATTTGTTATGTTGAATCAGAGTTTAATTATCGCTTAATGAAAGAAGAATATTTATGTCTGTTGGTTGTTTTAGGCTTTAGGTTTATAGTCATTAAAAACATATACTTCACAAGTGTATGACTAGGATTCAAAGCCAATTCAAGGTGCATTGGTCCATTAAAACCTTCCCTACAGGTATATTACTACTGGAGCTCATGGAGTCAGAAGCTTTATAAACACTGGTTGATCGCTAGATCACAAGGAATCACTGGCCCATATGGTGTATTGCCAGAAAACACTGATCAAGTGCTAAAGTACTATACCATTACTGGAAGAATGGAGTCAGGCATTTTGTCACTTTTGAATCACAAGAAATTACACACTGAATTGCCTCTAGATCACACAGGAATAAGTGCTATGATACCACATGCAGGCAGATTATTATCAGTAGACCACGAAAAGTCATAAACTATGTCATTACTGGACCACAAGCCATCAAGCACTATGTGACTGATAGTGATCTTATACTTGACCAAAATGGGAGAGATACTTCTAGACTGTCAGTAGTGTATGGTTATAAAAATATCATACGGTGCAAAAGTAAAACTTATACTAAAACTTATTTAAAAGGGTTTTCTCACCATGCTGCTTCACAAAGCCAAAGTCTGCTCAGGCTGTGAGTTCTTCTATAGCAGTGATTGGAATATCAGGTCTGCTATTTCTAGCTATTCCTGTTACAGTGATATTTGTGCAGGAGGTTTATAATCTGTTGTGCACAAAACTACAGAGCTCTAAAGTTTAAACTTGTCATTAACTTGTCATAAACAAGCTCCTGTGCTAGAGATAAGTCTCAACAGGGAATGACTCACTATGGCTGGATGGCAACTTGTAGAGCAATCAGATAAGAAGGAGAACAGAGAAAGATAGTCAGTAACCTAGAGAAACTTGTGTACACCAGCAGTAGATAAAATCTTCTTTGTCTCCTGAACAAAATAAAATCAAAACAGCAATGTATTTGATAATAGTTGCCATTTACCTTTCCCTTTATGTTAAAAGCTTAAATAGTGTGAGAAAACACCCTTAAGGCATTTAAGGCTTAATGATTTATTAAGGTCGATAACCTGGAGCTATATTACTCCTACTAACACATGGCTAGCAAGGAATCAGGGAATCAAACACTGAATCACCAAGGGATCAAGACTACATAAAAACCCGACCAAATGGCATTTTTCACCACAGGATCATATGAGTCGAACATGGTATAGACACTAGACCAAAGTGCTTTACTGTTTGATTCTTTGACCGCATGGACTAAGGTTTTCTGTAAACTATATTACATAGGTTTTAACCCTTTATCATGACCAGTCCAAGGCTATGTCACTGCTGTAGTATGTTTTATTTACTGTGGCCTGTAAAGCAAACTAAAATTGGTTTACAGTGAGGCATGCTTCATTTTTGGCTTGCTAGACTTTCTGGTTGGTTGTATACGTAACTAATACATTTTGTTGATTCTAAAAAGAGAGATGGTATTTTATCATCATTGGCGCATTAGAGATCAGGGACTGTATTAACACTGGTCCACAAGATATAAGCCCCAATATCACCATTGGATAGCTAATGATTGGGCACAATATAACCCTGTAGACCAGAAAATATCACACACCAAACCAAAACAGTTTACACACTTAAATATCAATACAAAATGCTGTATCTCCACTAGACCATAAGGGATTAAGTGCTATAACACAGCTTGACAAAATGGAGTCACATACTTTGTCACTACAGGATCACAAAGAATCAGGCATTGTGTTACCACTAGACCATAAGAAATTTAGGATTATACAGTAGGGAAAAAAGCAATTAGTCAGCCACCAATTGTGCAAGTTCTCCCACTTAAAAAGATGAGAGAGGTCTGTAATTGATATCATAGGTAGACCTCAACTATGAGAGACAAAATGAGAAAACAAATCTTGAAAATCACATTGTCTGATTTGGAAATAATTTATTTGCAAATTTTGGTGGAAAATAAGTATCCTTTGTTGGCAATGAGGTCAAATGTTTTCTGTAAGTCTTCACAAGGTTGGCACACACTGTTGCTGGCATATTGGCCCATTCCTCCATGCAGATCTCCTCTAGAGCAGTGATGTTTTGGGGCTATCACTGAGCAACACAGACTTTCAACTCCCTCTAAAGGTTTTCTGTGGGGTTGAGATCTGGAGACTTGCTAGGCCACTCCAGGACATTGAAATGTTTCTTACGAATCCACTGCTTTGTTGGCCTGGCGGTGTGATTGGGATCATTGTCATGCTGAAAGACCCAGCCACTTTTCATCTTCAATACCCTTTCTGATGGAAGAAGGTGCGCACTCAAAATCTCACGATACATGGCCCCATTAATTCTTTCATTACACGGATCGGTCGTCCTGGTCCTTTTGCAGAGAAACAGCCCCAAAGCATGATGTTGCCACCCCCATTATTCACAGTAGGTATAGTGTCCTTTGGATGCAGATCAGCATTCTCTCTCTGCCAAACACGAGGAGTTGTGTTTCTACTGTGGTTTCATCTGACCATATGACATTCTCCCAAAACTCTTCTGGATCATCCAAATGCTCTCTAGCAAACTTCAGACGGGCCCGGATATGTACTGGCTTAAGCAGGGGACATGTTTGGCACTGCAGGATCTGAGTCCCTGGCGTTGTAGTGTGTTACTGATGGTAGCCTTTGTTACGTTCATCCCAGCTCTCTGCAGGTCATTCACTAGGTCCCCCCGTGTGGTTCTGGGATTTTTGCTCACCGTTCATGTGATCATTTTGACCCCACGGGGTGAGATCTTGCATGGAGCCCCAGATCGAGAGAGATTATCAGTGGTCTTCTATGTCTTCCATTTATACTTATTGCTCCCACAGTTGATTTCTTCACTCCAAGCTGCTTGCCTATTGCAGATTCAGTCATCCCAGCCTGGTGCAGGGCTACAATTTTGATTCTGGTGTTCTTCGATAGCTCTTTGATCTTCATCATAGTGGAGTTTGGAGTGTGACTGTTTGAGGTTGTGGACAGATGTCTTTTATACTGATAATTTCAAACAGGTGCCATTACTATAGGTAATAAGTGGAGGACAGAGGAGCCTCTTAAAGAAGAAGTTATAGGTCTGTGAGAGTCAGAAATTTTGCTTGTTTGTAGATGACCAAATACAAATTTTCCACCATAATTTGCAAATAAACGCTTTCCAAAGCAGACAATGTGATTTTCTGGATTTGTTTTCTCATTTTGTCTCTCATAGTTGTGGTCTACCTATGATGTCAATTACAGGCCTCTCTCATCTATTTAAGTGGGAGAACTTGCACAATTGGTGGCTGACTAATACTTTTTTCCCCCCACTATATCTCTATTAGATCAAAAAGAATCAGGCAATATTTCAGTATTGGATCACATAGGATCAAGCACTGATTAAAATGGGTCAGACACCCAAACACTTATGGACTACAAGGAAATACGGTATTATTATAACAGCAAAAGGAATCATGTCTCTCATCTGTAATTAGCAACAAAAAATAAGGCAATGTATGACCTCAGAATGTTTGAGGTGAAGTTAAGATGATCATTTGGGGAGGGTGTAGATGTCAGGGCAACATCAAGCAAACTCTGCAAAACTTTGGCTATGGCTACACTGCATAGGACAAAAAATGGTTGAAAGCAGCCGATTTTTTCCGATGCAGTGTAGCTATAGCCTAAGTTTTGCAGAGTTTGCTTGATGTTGCCGCATCTGTAAAAGTCTTATCTAGTAAAGTATGACATTATTTATCCCATGCACTGAACACCTTAGAAGAAAAAAATTCTGAACACCAAAATTGTGTTTTCATTTTACGTCCTCTAAAATTTTAAATAAAAAAAAGTGATGTAAAAGTTAAATTTATCCCGAAATGTTACCAATAAAAAGTATGCAAAAAAATCACCATCATTCAGGTCCATAGGTAAAAGTACAAAAAAGTTATTGGTGGCAGAAAATGGCGAGTTGAAAATTTAAGAAAATGTTTGGATTTGTTTTGGTAATAAAACATAATGAAATCCTACATATTTGGAATTGCCATATTAACCTACAGAATACAAATAACATAATTTATATCGAAGAGTGAACAAATGTGAAAACAAACATTCCCATCTTGTTTGCACTTGAATATAATTGCTTGTACAGATGAATGAGGCAACTTCAGGTATCTGGAAATTGCACCCAAGGATGATCAAGGATAATCAAGACTTGTGCAAGTCCATAATTCTCTTCCTGATGTCTTTGCTGATTTCTTTAGACTTTCTCATGATGTTACACACAGAAGCAGTGTGTTTTTGGTATGCAATAAAAACATCTACAGCCGTGTCTCTAACTTAAATGTTGCCAATAAACCCATCAGAAGCTTCCAAAGACATGACATCATCATATGAACTGTCCCAAATTGTTTAAAGGCATAGTAATCCTAGTGTAGGGAGAATCATAGTAAACTTTTGACTTTGCAGAAAGTAATAAAAATGTCTTAAAAATTCTCTCTCTCATTATTCTGGCATTTGGCAAACATAACTAATTTTGGTAATCCTAATTGACCTAAAACGGGTATTCTGATTTCATGTCAGATAGTGAGAAAAACATGCATATGTGTCTTTTTATATAGTGTATGTGAACTTCTAGTTTCAACTGTAGATAAGGATGTAAAAAGTGGTGTTGAAGACCATCTCCCTGTAATGTATTGGTGAGGTAGAAATATTAGAGATTGACTGGTTTGTAGCCATTCTGAGAGTAATAGAGGTGAAAGAACTTGGTTAAATCAACCACTGGTGACCTCTTTTAAATGCAGTCGGAATGTCGCTTGTGATTATGTTGAAACTGGCAAACTGTTCCATAGCAATGTTATCAACAGGGATTTTTGTATTGCTCATTTTCTGAACTGCATGAGTAAGGGAGTTATATGCAAAGGAATGTGCTCCATCAGGGAACTCCACAGGCAGATTGGTGAACATATTAATGAAATAAGACATAGAATACCCCCATCGCTAAATGACTTAACAACGTTCTTGGTGGAGACCTGAAGAGTATCAGATTTATGGTTATAGACTTTATGCAACCACATTCTAGAGGAGGGAAATGGGACAGAATGGTGTCACAGAAGGAGATGGAGTAGATATTTAAACTTAAAGGGGTTTTACCAAAAAGTAAAAACCCCAGCACTCTCAGATGGAAGTGGCCATTGAGATTAGAGTGTCATACCAGGTTGCAACAGAGATACAGAGAGACTGAAAGAGTCACAGGAAGGCAAAGAAGTGGACGTCCTTTTGTCTACATCACACGCTCGTGACCGCTTCATTGTAAACAATGCCCTGCGAAACTGGATGATGAATGCTACTCAACGCAAACACATTTAAGCGAGATGAGAGGCACCCAAGTGTCATGTCAGACTATTTGTAATCATTTACATCAGTATGGTCTGAGTGCTAGATGACCGACAAGGGTACTTGACTGGTACCTGACCTTGCTGATGCATAGCACTCTTCTTGACGTCCCAAGCATCATTGGCGGCCATCATTTCTGCTCAGAGTGAATCGGCTTTCATCAATAAACAGCACTGAGGACCACTAGTGCCTCATCAAGCGTAGATACACCCTGGTCCATGTAAGTTGATGATGCCTTTGCCTTGTGGACCTTGTGCCAGGTCATCTAGCACACAGACCATGCTCTTGTAAATGACTACAAATGGTCTGACGTGACACTTGTGTGCCTCTCTCCTCCCTTAAATGTGCCTGGAGTTGTGTGCCATCAGTGTGTGATATGGCCAAAAAATGTCCACTTCTTTGCCTTTCTGTGACTCTTCCAATATTTCTATCTTTGTTGCAACCTGCTGATGACACTCTGTGACACTCTAAGCTCAGTCTCCACTATCGTCTGAGAGTATATTGCTTGAAGAATTGCAATGGCCAGGTACTGCTGATAAATTGTAAGGTGTTGTCTTGTTCTCATGATGAGGAGGGACTGTTAGCATCTTGATTCAATATCACTGTCTTTTTACATCTGTGCATAAATTACATGTAAGGATTTACTCCTTCTATTTAACTTAATTAATATCTCTCTATTACTCTTAGCCATCTTACCTGCTACTCTTCATTGGAAACTTATTATCATACCTGTCATCTCCAAACCTATTATAATATTGAGAGCTAAAAACACAGCTGTTACATTGGCTGTAATGAGCATCCAGGCACCCATTGTGCTTGTGTACGTGAGTCAGCTGATCCCCACGTGACCTTTCAGAATGGAAAGACCAGAGTCAGGTGCAGATACATAGTGACACTACTTTAATTCTCGCCAGCATTCCTGCAGAGTGAAGACAGCTCTCGCCCTTATTGGAGGACATCTTTCTTTATCTTGGGCACTTCTTTGGATGTTATGGCAGACGGTAAACGAGGTGTCCAACAGTACAAGACACGTTTGATGTATCATAATTATGGCACTAGTGTGCTGTACCTGAGAAAGTTGTGACATATCAGTGTGGCATCCCATTGCTACACTGGAGACATGTGTTTACTAGCATTATGGTAAGGCTTTTTGTTATGATACTGTATGTCTTTGCAATTCTGGGCTTTTGAATGCTAGATCTCTAACTGTGTGTTTGTGTTGCTGCAATAAACTCTTGGGCAGCTTATTGAATCTACAGTATCTCGCAAAAGGGAGTACACCTCACATTTTTGAAAATATTGTATTATTGTTTTTCATGCGACAACACTAAAGATATGACACTTTATACAAAGTAGTCAGTGTACAGCTTGTATAACAGTGTAAATATGGTGTGGCCCCAATATAACTCAACATACAGTCATCAATGTCTAAACCATTGGCAACAAAAGTGAGTAGTCTTAAGAAAATGTCACTGCGGTTTCTCAATGTTATATACAACCAGGTCTGCTCTCTATTACGGATATCCTCTGTGAATCCGTCAATCAGTAACTCAATAGCAAAAAAGCTTGAGAAAGGATGTTTACCTTCTGAAATGTCACTCAGTTACCTGTACCAGTCAGCTCTGTCGCTAATAGCGATGTATCACTGCATGGACTATTGAATTGGATCTTTAGTTGAAGACACATGCATCACCAGGTTTTTATTGAGAAAAGTCTGTTTGCTATATTGCCACATAGCAGAAGTACTATGTATTAGGTATCGTGTTATATAGATTATTGTCAAGTAGTAGTAGAGGAACGTAAAAAATACCCTGTGCCTTCACATTTTTGCTATCGAGTAACAGTAGTGGGTACACCACTAAGTGAAAATGGACAAATTGTGTCCAATTTACAATTTTCCCTCCGTGGTGTCATGTGACTCAATAGTGTTACAAGGTATCATATGTGATTTGGAAGCAAGTGTGTTAAATTTTGCTATCGCGATCACACACTCTCATACTGTTCACTGGAAGTTCAACATGGCACCTTATGCCAAAGAACTCTGAGGATCTGAAATAAAGAATTCTTGCTCTACATAAAGATGAGCTAGGCTATAAGAAGATCGCCAACACCCTGAAACTGACCTACAGCACAGTGGGCAAGACCATACAGCAGTTTATCAAGACAAGTTCCACTCAGGACAGGTCTTGCCATGTTCGACCAAAGAAGTTGATGCACAAGTTCATTGTCACATTGAGAGATTGTCTTTTCAAAATAGATGTATGAGTACTGCCAGCATTGCTGCAGAGATTAAAAGGGTGAGAGGTCAGTCTGTCAGTGCTCAGACCATATGCCACACACTGGTCTGCATGGCTGTCATACCAGAAGGAAGCCTCATATAAAGGACTGGAGCTTTGTCCTTTGGTCTCATAAGATCCAGATACACTTATTTGTTTGAGACGGTGTCAAGCGTGTGTGGCCACAACCAGGTGAGGAGAACAAAGACAAGTGTGTCTTGCCTATGGTCAAGCATGGTGGTGGGAGTGTCATGGATTAGGGCTGCATAAGTGCTGCCAGCTATGGCGAGCTAAATTTCATTGAGGGAACCATGAATGTCAACATGTACTGTGATATACAAAAGCAGAGCATGAGCTCCTCCTTTTGGAAACTAGGCCGCAGGGCAGTATTCCAACATGACAACAACCCCAAAATCACCTCCAAGACGACCACTGTCTTCCTAAAGAAAATGAGGATAAAGGTGCTGGAATGGCAAAGCATGTCTCCAGACCTAAACTCTAATGAGCATCTATGGCGGATCTTCAAATGGAAGCTGAAGGAGCACAAGGTCTCTAATATTCACCAGCTCCGTAATATTGTCATAGAGGAGTGGAAGAGGATTCCACTCTAAAGCTCTAGTGAACTCAATGCCCAAGAGAGTTAAAAGGGTTTTATCATTACAAGCTTTCGCAAACTTGAGCTGTTGATCTTGTTTACAGTTTCAAATTCAGGGGCGAGTCTCTCCTCTCAGTAGGCGTGTTTTTCCTCCCGGGAGGTGTGTCTCTCCTCACTGAAAAGTTGTGACATCATCATTCTGTGTTAGCAGTGGAAGGGAGTGGGTGTCACCTCCTGCATGCTTCTCATGGCTGCAGAGCTGTACTCTCCAGGCTCCACAAGCGCCTTGTAATGAGAACACCTGCATTGCTGTAAACATATCACATGCATTGCTGTAAACAGTTATACATACAGCCTGAACTGATGAAACAAATGTGAAGAATGCACTCTGCCCTCCCCCTTCCTCCTTCTGTTGTCAGGCAGGAGATAGAGGGGGGGGGGGAGAGTGAACTTAGCAGCTACAGACCTAGTAATTGCTCAAATCCTTCACCTTAGAGCTGGGAGATGAGTATAGACAAGCTCACACAGCCTTTATTATACAGCCAGCAGAGAAAGCTGAGCCACTTAGTTTTATTTTCATTTCCCACAGCTCAGAGGGGAGTAAGCACAGAGTGCAGGCAGCCAATCACAGTGCAGGGGGCGTTTCCCGTCCAGCTGCTGCAGAGATAGCTATAGATGCATTCTTTACATTCTATCAAAGTGTCATAGCTTCATTGTTGTCCCTTGAAAATATATAAAACAATATTTACCAAAATGTGAGAGGCGTACTCGTTTTATGAGATACTGTGCGGGTCTGACATGTCAAAAGATCACATTGGTGTGAATCTGAACCCCAACGATACCCTAATTAAACAGTAACCTAGTTTTCTGTATATTTATCTGAAATTTGTAAGTATACAAATTTAGTGGACCCTCGCATCAGTCCTCTTATTCCATGCATTTTTAGGTTCATACTCATCAGTGTAACTTCAGACATTTACAAACTTAAAAATCTTTTAATTGTGAGGTCATCTTCCATTTTTTGTGCTGTTGTCACACCTCTAGCTGCAAAAAAATCAGGTTTATATTTATTTGTGACAATGGTAGAAACCACTTCTGTGGTCTTCCAACAAGATTAAAACGCAATCAGGGAAACGCAAAAGTGCTGGCATAGGTAACGAATACCTGCTATCATGATATCCATAGGATTGTGGGAATGTGGCATGGTCATGTGTTGGACACATTTGCTGTTACTATGTTATGGTCAAAACATAATTACATAGTTTGTAAAGCTGAAAAAATACAGAAGTCCATCCAATTTAATTTATTGTCCGTTCAGAGAAAGACAAAAAAAATTAGATAGAATCCAATTGTCCTCATTTTTGGGAAAAAATCTTTCCTGACTCCTACCTGGCAACTGGAATATATCCCTGGATCAATGACTCTTCTCCAGAATCCCATTTAGAATATGTCACTGTAAATTTTCCTGATATATGGTTTAGATTCATAAAAAAATTACATTTTTGGAGTCTGGAGATGGCTCTCAAGGAATTTTCCCAGTGTGACCCTTTTCTAAGTAAAGATGGGCTGGTCATCAAGTTGCTAATCACCTGTTATCAAGATAGCATCTCTCACTACTGGAGAAGTTTAGTATCGGTTAGCACCCATTCAAATAAACAGACAAACGTGTAATATATTTGGGACACTACTGTAGAATGAGGATTCCTCCAGGTACAATTTTTGCATTGGCGCCATATTCTAACCTGTATAAGAGGGTTCCAAGGAATCGCCACTGTATTCTTTGATAGGGTATATGGAAAAGGATGAGTCCATTCCCTTGGGATAAACTTTCACTCCTCCCTATCCTTCAAACCACACATCCAAGCTCCTACCTCTGCCTGCCACCTCCACCTGAAAAATATAATTCCTATTAAAACTTAACCTTTATTAATATTCTTTATAAACAAACACAAAAACATAAAGGACAACAATCCAGGGATATATTAGATAACCTACTACTGTCACCCTAATTGTTTCAGGAAATGCCCTTAGCAGAGAATCCGCCCCGATAAGGGCGACCCCGCTATCCTAATCCTATTCTCCTGAACAATCCCTAAAGGGGACAGACAAAATAGATATAGACTGTCTCCAAATTAAATATCCATATGGAGTAATCACCTTGATTCATAAGAAAACCTCTACTCCACAGACCTATAAATTACTATGTACAGGAGACCTATCACGTAGGTAATTACTAGTCACAAAAATATTTTCCCCATATATAGGGGACCTATAAAGTAGATAGTTGCTAGTCACAAGACTACTTTCCCCAAACGCGTTTCATCCACACTCAGACTCATCAGTGGGGTCCAAACAAGGAGAACTTCAATTTTATCTTATATCTCCCCCAAAAAATTTTAACATACCATTCATTTCAAGTTGCTAAGAATGATCTACAAAACTCATAACCTGTCCCCTCATACATCTCTGCCTTAATCTCTAGATGACCTCCCCTTGCACAATCCCAGCTCCTCACACAACCATCTCCAAGACTTCTCCCGTGCATACTCTTCTCCCCCCATACTCTGAAACACACTATAACACATCACTTTCACTAGCTTCAAAAACAACCTGAAAACCCATCTCTACAGGATAGCTTATAATCTATAATAACCCTTCTGCCCATACTCCACCAAACAAACATGTCTTCCCCTCACCTTCTGTCTCTTTCCTCCTCCCTTGTAGACTGTAAGCCTTCATGGGTAGGGTCCTCTCTCCCTCTGAACCAGTTGTCAGTCATTTATTGTTGTCATTGTACTTTGTATTTGTCTGACATGTATGTAACAAAGCGCCCTAGGATTAATGGTGCCTTAAAATAAATAATAATAAAAAGTAATAATCATAATATTAACAATAATTTTAAAAACTCCATTGAACTCATTGATCGAAGCTAACGGAGCTAATCTTTTGTCAGGTGCCCTGATCATTTCACTCAAAGCATTAGAAGCTACCTGAGAATAGAAGATGGAGGTAACTCAAGAACCTCTTTGATTTTTTTTTGTAATGTAGCTGGTGATACATTGCAGCAATTTCAGCATACATGTTTAGCTATCCTGTATCACAGCGATGAATAAAAAGGGACTTTAAAAATGATAATCACCTAAGAGAATCAATTCTGATGTTGTCTCCTTATTTTTGTTTCACTTTAGAAGGTTATTTTTGACAGGAAATAAAATACCAATTTGCTGCTTGTAGGTCAATTTGTAAGAAATGAGATTGGTCTTAAATATCCCCGGTCCCTGCTGTGCGCCTCGTGTTGATGTAACCAATACTCTTCACAAATATTTCAGGGAGTTCTCATTTCCCAAGATTACTGCTCACCGCAAAGAAATAACAATGTATGTGTTCAATTCATTTTTATCTCTGGCCTAATGACTACAGACAATCAGGAGGAAATTCTCAATGCTTCTTACCAACAGAAAATAAACGGAGGAAACACACATACCCCTCAGGCTTCACATATCACAAATTAAAGCCAATCTATTTTCCTACAAAGTGAGTGCATTATCTGTATGTATAGAGAACATTAGTGGGGCAAATCTTCAGTTTCCCTAATGAAAATGCAGAGACATTTAAATCGACTTTATTATTATGTAGGCTTAGAAAATCTAAAATGAAAAACTCTTCTTTTATTTGCTAAAGCTATTTTAAGGACAATGCTGATTGCCTAATGTAGCATGGCCTATTTGTTCATTCTGATGGTCCGGAATCTTGAATAGAACTCCAATATAACAGTGAAGACTGACACACAGCTCAGTCAGAGATGGTAAAAGGGTGTATGTTATATAATACAGTTTACTGGAATTCTGAGAGATTACCTTTATGAGCAATGTAATAATTGCAATTAGTGATATCACCCTACATCTGTTACTGTTGTAGCAACTAAGATAATGCAATATGGCTAAAAAGAGTATACAAATTCTGTTTAAGGACAACTTAGCACACAGTTTAATTAACTGGTAGTGCATAATGTGTCATTGAGTTATATGATCTTATACAGCCATTACTGAAGGCAAATGACTTTAAAAATTACAGTGCCATTAACATTTATAAACCTATTTACAGAAAAGATATGTACACAGTCAAGTCACATTATTATGATTATGACTATTATGACTATCCATGATTATCCATGATTATGACTATCCCATACCTCCCAACATTTAGAGATTGCAAATAGGGACACATTAGCCACGCCTCTGACCACGCCCAAACAAATGACATCACATCAGGTCACACCTCTGACCACACCCAAACAAATTACATCATACCAGGACAAGCCTCTAACCACGCCCCACCAAACAAAATCATGCCCCGCCCCTCCAGCAGACCAGCGCCAACACAACAGCGGCGCCACTAGGGTCTGTAAATATGTAATTATATAAAGTAATGTATTGTATATACAGAGATCCATACAAATAGCTGTAAGACAATGTATGGATGATACATCTATATAATGGTCATTCAGTGACCACATTATACTTCTGTACAAGGAGCAAATATCCCCGTTCTTTTTGTAAGCTCACATAGTCTATTATTATCATTGATACCGCAATAAAGAGATCATATTATTCCTCCACACCATGAGAATATCACCAGCAAATGTGACTGAATAATACCACTACACCATGACCACATATCACCACCACATAGTGACTGAATAATACCATCACACCACAACTACATATCACACACACATAGTGACTGAATTAATACCATCACACCCCAACTACATATCACCAACACATAGTGACTGAATATAATACCATCACACCATGACCAACATATCACCACCACATATGTGACTGAATAATACAGCCATACTGATCCTGAATATAAACCATTACACTCCTACAATATTCCTGTCATATAGTGACCATATGGGGGGTAGTATAGCATGTTGTACACAGGCTCTGCAGATGGTATATACCACCATACTGTGACCATATGGGGGTAGATAGCAGTTGTACACAGCTCTACAGACTGTATATACCACCATACGGGTGACCATATGGGGGAGATAGCAGTTGTACACAGGCTCTGCAGACTGTATATACCACCATACTGTGACCTTATGGGGGGTAGATAGCAGTTGTACACAGGCTCTGCAGACTGTATATACCACAATACAGTGACCATATGTGAGGCAGATAGCATTTGTTGAACACAGGCTCTGCAGACTGTATATACCACCATACAGTGACTATATGGGGTAGATAGCGTTGTACACAGGCTCTGCAGACATATAAGTGATGACAGTACAATACAATTTAGTGACTCAAAAGGGGTGAGTCTTCTCTGTTGAGAGTCGTTCCATTTCTCCATTTCTTACAGACCGCCATGACAACTTCTCCCGTCCTCGTTTCTGCAGAATTAACCACACAAACATCTTAGACTCTGAACTTCTTCCAGCACCCCCCTACCAATTTCCCCCTCTGTACAAACTCCCCATGGGGTGATAGATGGAGTAGGGAGATATGGGGCGATACATAGTGGTCAGGGGGTTATAGAGTGTCAGGTGAGGGTTGTATTTTGTGTTGACACTAGGCAGCAGTGGTGAAGAGGAGGTACAGGCCACAGCTTACAACACAATCTCATGGGGGGAGAGAAAAGACCAACCCCCAGAGATTGTGGTGTAGCTTTGGTCTGTTCCCCATTCCCTGCACCCCCAGATGATCAGCCACAGCCATGACCTTCAGGGGTGCAGGGGATGGAGTATAATACTATTGGATTCATTAGACCAGTGTTTCTCAAGTCCAGTCCTCAAGACCCACTAACAGGTCATGTTTTCAGGATCTACCACAGAATGCACTGACAGTAATTATATTACCTGTGCAGAATGCACTGACATGATGATATCATCTGTGCTATACTGAGGAAAGCCTGAAAACTTGACCTGTTGGTGGGTCCTGAGGACTGGAGTTGAGAAACACTGCATTAGACTATGTCGGACCAGCGTAGCATTTATTTATAAACTAAAATGGTCCCGAGGGCCGGTGTCGGAGTTTATTTAAATAAACTGCTTTTTTATTTTGTTTCTGTTATTTTTTTCCATTTATTCCAGTGATAGTAATGGAGGGGTCTGTCAGATGCCTCTATTACTATCACTCGGGCTTGGTGTCAGCCAGCGGCAGTTTTTGTCACCCCAAGGCCGACACTAATCCCGTGTCACGATTACCCCAATACCCAACACACTAGGTGTAACCAGGAAGAGCCAGAAACCACCAAGCGAGCCTCAATTGAGGTCCGCTCTGTGGCGGCTGCAGGCTGGTATTCTTAGACTGGAAGGACATATTGATGGTTTTCCATTCTGATAGTATCAGGCTGCCGCTGTCGGTTTACCCTGGCTAGTTATGGAAATCAAAGGGGGACCCCACGTTGTTTATTTTTTTTGAAAATCATTCATTTATTTAGAATCCTACAGTGGGCACCTCCTGTAATCATTACTTTGGATGCCCAGGTTCAGATTCTCACTAAACAAATTTTCAGAAAAAAAACGACGTGGGGTCCCCCCCCCATTTCCATAACCAACCAAGGTAAAACCGACAGCGGCAGCCTGATACTATCAGAATGGGAAGAACCATTGATCCTGGTCTCTTTCCATTCTAAAAATACCAGCCTGCAGCCCGCTCCCGAAGCAGATCCTCACATTAGAGGCTCCGCTCCTGACGGTTTTCCACCCAGCTCTTCCCGTACCCCGGTGCGTTGGGTAATGGGTAATCGTGACACGGGGTTTAGTGTCAGCCTTGGGGTACAAAAAACTCCACTGGCTGACACCAAGCCTCAGTGTTAGTAATGGAGGCATCTGTCAGACACCCCCAGATTTTCTATCACTGGAAGAAAATGAAAAAAAAAAAACACACAGAAACAGAAAAAAAACACTTTATTAAAAAAACACGGCCCCCCACACCCGCCCTCGTTATCCATTTCATTAAGAAATGATGCAACGTTGTCCCGGTGTTAGTCTAAAAGGGGAAACCTGTAAAAAACCACCAACCCTACAAACGGGCATCACCCAGCGTTCCGGGATCCTGAATAGCCTATTTAGTGCTGGGAAAACTGGATGATATCCCCCATAGCAGGCACCTGCTGTGGAGGGTTTTCACCCAGCTGTCCCACATGCTGAATGAGCTATCCAGCACCAGGGAAAGCTGAGTGGCACCCATCTGCCCCAGCAAGCACCTAGCTTTCCTGGACGCCTGCTGTGGAGGGTTTTCGCAGCTGGATAGGTTATTCAGCATCTGGGAAAGCTGGGTGACATGGGTCACAGCAGGTGGCCAGGAAAGATGGGGGCCTGCTCTGGGGGCTGGGGGCCACTCAGCTTCCCTGGGTGTTGGATCCGGGAGGGGGGGTGTCGAGAGGAGGGTCAGGAAGAGAGGGGGGGGTTGAGTGGGGTGTCAGGGGGAGGGGGGGTCGAGTGGATTGTCAGGGGGAGGGGGGGTCGAGTGGAGGGAGAGAGGGGGGGGGGGTCGAGTATGGTGTGAGCCAGGAGTGAAGGGAGGGGGGCTGCCAGTCTGCTGCTGCAGACAGATGAACTTCTGCTCTGTACTACTGGACAGTCAGGCAGTTACATTTACAGGCAGAGCTGGATACAGCAGGAGGGAGAGGATATGAGCAGCTCTCACACGCTGTGTGAAGATAACAGCACCAGGAAGCCAGGGAGTGTGTACAAGCTCTGTGTGTGCAGTAGGATGCTCATGCTGCTCAGCCTGCCACACATAGAGCTATTTGTAGACGCTCCCTAGCAGAGCAGAGAGCTGGGGGCGTGGCCAGCTCAGAGCAGTGTGTAACTGAAAGCGGGACTTTTGCTATGTAAATTGTGAAGGCGGGACCTGCTATGCAAATCGGGTAAATCCCGCCCAATTCGGGACAGTTGGGAGGTATGCTATCCAGAGTAACTGTTTTATGCAGCATGAACAGCAGCTAGACAGGCTAAGAGTGACTCAATAAGTTCCTGGTAGGTTGTCAAAGGTATCTGGAGTCATGTTCATTGCTGGTTGCAGTGGATCCCACAACTGCTGGGGGTAAGCGGAGAAGGATCCTTAGAACAAACACAACCATCGAGGTGGTCTCACAGATGCTCAGTTGGTGAAGTAGGGAGCCATGGTAGTACTTGGAAGTCTTGGTCATGCTCTTCCAACCAATGTCAGACATTTCTAGCCATATGACATAGAGCATTGTCATGCAGGAAGAACCCAACTACATCAGAGAATACAATCAGCATTTATGGGTGTACGTGATCTGTGAGGGTGGATTTATACCCAAATTGGTTGATAGTGCCTTCCACTTGGATGAGTGGGCCCAGAGGCTGCCTTGAAAACATTCCCCAGACCCTAATGCTGCCAGCACCAGCTTGTGTTCTTCCAGCAATCACTGCAGGGTATTTGTTCTCTGATGTTTTTTGCCTGACATGCCAACTTTCATCTATTGGATAAGCCAGACATGTGACTAATCGGAAAAGGAAACACCTTGCTAATTAGCAGATGTCCACTTCCAAAACTGTTGTGAAAATTGGCTCATTTTCTAGTCCCGGTGCCACTTTGTTTGCAAAGGTACAGTGACCATCCGTCTGCTTCAGAGCCCCATATGCGGTACAGTTCACTGAACTGTTATTTTAGACACATGTCTGGTAGTGCTCTGATTCATTTTGGTGGAGACCTGCTCCTCTATAGTGTGTTGATCTATCCTCACCAGGCCTTGACTGGTAATCTACCTTACTGAGCATATTCACAGTGGGCTGGATCCAACTGTGGGCCACGTGCTTGAGTGTGCAGGAGGGAAGACTTAGAGACAGGAAAACGGAGGATTTGCTGGCCACTTTTCTTAATTAGTTGCATTGAGAGGCAGGAAGGAGGTGCATTAAGCTCTTGTGCTAGTGGATTTTTGAGGGTGGATTTTTGTGATGGCATTCACTGCCTCAAGTCAAGCTTCCGCAGCTGGGCTGTGGGCAGGGACTAGAAACAGCCGTGACGTGCAGGGCAGAGTTGGCACCATTTAGAGTGGTGGATCGCTTCCTGGCCCTTGTAAACCCTGGCCCTGATCCTGCTTAGCTGCACCTCTGATCCACTTAGCACCACTTCCACGTCAGGCTTGGCAGGGGGGACTAAGTAAGTGCATAGTTGCCAACTTTTGAAAATGAAAAAGCAGGAGATTTTAGAGGGGGCATCTACTTGGCTACAAGGGGGCATCTACCTGCCTGTAAGGGGCACTACCTGCTTATGGGGGGTTACTACCTGGCTATAAGGGCATCTACCTGGCTTTCTTCCAAAGCCGTTACGCAGTTAAGTGGAGTGGGTGTGGCTTTTTGAAGGGGCATGGCATACCGACAAGATGGGCGTGTCCATGCAAATTTTTGACGCGGCGCATGGACACGCCCATCTTGTCGGTATGCCATGCCCCTTCAAAAAGCCACACCCACTCCACTTAACTGCATAACGGCTTTGGAAGAAAGCCAGGTAGATGCCCAGATAGCCAGGTAGTACCCCCCTATAAGCAGGTAGTGCCCCTTACAGGCAGGTAGCTGCCCCCTGTAGCCAAGTAGATTCCCCCTCGGTAGCCAGGTAGGTGCCCCCCTTTGTTAGCCAGGTAGGTGCCCCCTTTGTTTGCCAGTAGTGTCCCCATTGTTGCCAGGTAGTGCCCCCATTGTTGCCAGGTAGTGCCCCCATTGTTTGCCAGGTAGTGCTCCCATTGTTTGCCAGGTAGTGCCCCCAATGTTGCCAGGTAGTGCCCCCTCTGTTGCCAGGTAGATGCCGCCTCTGTTGCCAGGTAGTGCCCCCATTGTTGCCAGGTAGATGCCCCCTCTGTTGCCAGGTAGATGCCCCCTCTGTTGCCAGGTAGATGTCCCCTCTGTTGCCAGGTAGTGCCCCCATTGTTGCCAGGTAGTGCCCCCATTGTTTCCAGGTAGTGCCCCCTCTGTTGCCAGGTAGATGTCCCCTCTGTTGCCAGGTAGATGTCCCCTCTGTTGCCAGGTAGTGCCCCCATTGTTGCCAGGTAGTGCCCCCATTGTTGCCAGGTAGATGCCCCCTCTGTTGCCAGGTAGATGCCCCCTCTGTTGCCAGGTAGTGCCCCCATTGTTGCCAGTAGTGCCCCCTCTGTTGCCAGGTAGATGTCCCCTCTGTTGCCAGGTAGTGCCCCTCTGTTGCCAGCAGATGTCCCTCTGTTGCCAGGTAGTGCCCCCATTGTTGCCAGGTAGTTGCCCCCATTGTTGCAGCAGAGCCCCCCATAATAGCTAATAAAAATAAAAATAAAATCCACTTACCTCACCAGGCTCCTGCAGCACGGCCGCTCCGGACGATCTCCTCAGCGGCGCGGGGGGAAGTGAGAGCAGCCGCGGTCACCCCCCTGCGCCGCGCTCACTCCCCCTGCGCCGCTGACCTGATTTGGGGCGCACCAAGCCCCGGGACATATAGGGGGAGGGGGGAGGAAAGAAGACCCTCCTGCCTCCCCCCCTGCACACGAACTCCGGCGGGTAAGGGGCGCACGGCCGTTTCACCCCCTGAGGACGCCCGCGGCCCCAAGAGCGCACCACCACTCTGTCCCCGGGGGCCATTTAAAGAACGAATGCCAACTCCCCGGGGGGCGGGGGGGACCCCAAATAGCGGACCCCCCCCCCAAAAAAAGGGGAGAGTTGCATGTAGAGAAGTGGAGGAAAGGTCAACCCCCAACCGTCCTGAATTGGGTGGGACAATCCCGAGACGGGCAGGAGGAATTCAGATTTTTTTTGGGGTTGTTCCTTAAGATCCAGGGCATGTGCCCTGAATCCCCAGGACTTCTCCATGCAGTACACTGTTTGCGCTCCTGGGACGCGCAAACACGCCGCATCCCGGGCCCCGCAGGGGAAAGCTTCCTCACAGGCGGCGGTACAAAGCAGGACCAGGGGAAACTCAAGAGACGCCTCCCCTGAAATTTACTGCTCAGGGGGCTGGCCCCGCTCCTCAGCACAGAAGGCAGAGCAGGGGGAGGAGACGACAACAAGGGAAATAATAACACTCCCCCCTGTTTTTCCCCAAAAAGGCCCCTTTCCCCCCGTCCCCTAACTCAGCCCTACTCTCTGCCCCCCAAAACAGCCATCCCCTACCTCCCTGCCCCCAACTTGGCCCTCCCTTCCTCTCTGTCCCCCAACTCAAAACCCCCCCCCTTCCCCCCCCTTCCCCGCAACTCTGGCCCCCCCTTCCCCAAAAAGGGCCCCCCCCCTTCTTTTCCAAACTCGGCCCCCCTCCCTCTCGTCTCCAAACTCAGCCGCCCTCCCTCCCTGTCCCCCACTCTGACCCCCTCCCCCTTGTCCCCAAATGGCCTCCCCTTCCTCTCGTCCCAACTCGGCCCCCCCCCCCTAACCTCCCTTTCCCCACTGACCACCCATCATCCCCTCCTCCTCCCCCGACCCCTTTTTTCCCTTCCCCAAAGGCCTATCCCCTTCCCCCATCTGGATGGGGTTCCAGCATCCAGGAAAGATGAGTGGCGCCTATCCCCCACAGCAGGCACCCATCTTTTTAGGATGCCTGCTGTGAACCATGTCACCCAGGTTTCCCAGCTGCTGAATAATTTATTCAGTATGTGGGAAAGCTGGGTGACATCCCTCCATACCAGGCATCCAGGACAGCTGGGCCGACTATGGGGAATGGGGGCCCCTCAGCTTTCCTGGACACCTGCTGTTTGGATGTCACCCACTTTCCCCAAGCAAAATAGGCTATTTTGCACCGGAAACGTTTGGGCATCTATGTTTAGCATTCGTTGGGTACGACACGGGCGTAGTCGTAGCGGCCCCATCGATAAGGTTTTTCGAAAATGGGCATCATTTTAGGATGACCATTAAATCATGGGAGACACAACACCTTCACTTTCACCCAAAAGGGCTGGGGAAGCTGGAATTTTAAAATCCACAACAGTCAAATGGGTACCTGCTACATCTTAGCAAAACATTTTGGTATAAAAGCCACAAAAAATCACACACCCTTCAC